>JAPPVO010000036.1:169776403-169948538 GCA_030407325.1 Camellia japonica
TGAATACAAAGTCTTTCATACAAGGTTTTCTCCAGAAAATGCAAGGCATAGCACAAAATGGAAAAAAATGTGTTTTGCAAAAACACATAAAACAAAATACTATGGATCAAACAAATACGAAAATAAGAAAAATAGAACAGATTTGTGTTACTCACCAAGTTAAGAGGAAGGAAAGGGAAGTAGAAAACAGCCACAGACGCAAGCTTCACAGTTGCAAAACGATGGAGACTCAAGCAAGAGAGAGAGTAAGAGGAAGAGAAGGTGAATAGTGTAGGAAATGATTCAAAAAAAGGGTTTTTTACTTTGTGTAGGGCTTTTTGGCGGGACTGTTCAAAAATTGTGAAGTACGAAGAACGGCGTGACAGCTATGTTGGGCCAATAAGAGTCTGCCACGTGTCTATCGGAATGAGAAGCGATTCAGTTGCTGTGATTGAAGAGACGTTTTGACCGGACAGGTACAGCCCGGTGTGAATTTAGCTCGGCTGGAAAGGCTAAAAGGGCTTTTTAGCTCGGCTGGAAAAGCTGAAGAGTTTTAGCTCGACTGGAAAGGCTTAAGAATTTAGCTCGGTCGTCAGGCTAAAATTGTTAGCTCGGCTGATAAACAGGTAATCCCTATCATGCTACGCAGATGGAATTAAGGGGCAATTAAGAGGGTAATTTATATAAAAATTGGGCCGAGCTAGGCCATGGGCCGTTATGGGCCAACAGTACGAAGGGCTGAGTAAAAAGGTCATAAAGATACTTCGGTCCGCTAGGGGCGTAAAATTACTCCGGTCGACAAGAGACGTAAAGTTACTCCGGTCCGCGAAAGGCATGAAGTTACTCTGGTCCCAAAGAGCTTGCAGTAAGTTCGGTCGTCATACACAAAGTTATCCCGGTCGGGACCAGAGTATTGGTTATCTCGGTCAAGACATACCATGGCTAGCATTGGGAAAGCCGAGGTAAGAGCAGTAAATGGAAGAGCCGAGCTAAAGTTATCTCGGTCTAGTCTGCGGCTTAGCATAGCCATGCTTACCTCGGTCATACTGAAGTTTGACCATGGTAAAACCATCTCACTTGGTTTATGCAGTGAGGGGGGTGTTGAAGGATAAGCATTATCCTTCAGGAGTATGAATCCTAGGAGGACTCTACATGGAGGAGTAAAAGTCCTACTAGGATTGTGCTACACGGAACCTACAAAAGCTCACAAACATCACCTATGGAGAGGTAACTGAACTTTGATTCCCGAATTCACAGAGCTTTTTGTCTATTTGTCTATTTTTTTGACTTAGGCATCGGAGAGGTATCCGGCACACACCCGCCGGCTAGCTCACGTTTGTGCTTTTAGGGGGTAAAGCGACGACGTACGGAGGAGCGCAATCTTGATCAACAGGATTATACGATAAGGTTTATTTCTTTCCCATACAAATATGTAATAATTTTATAAAATTACCACTAAATAGTAATTTCTCCTACTTTAAATGGGGTCATTACATTTTAAACAAATTTGTTGTGATTTTTTTAGAAATTTTAACGTGTCTATTTAGTTATATTAATAAGAATTTCACAATACTACAAAAAATAATATGATAATTTTTCACAAGAAAATAAAATTTTGAAAAAAACTCATTAAACTTTTCTTCATTAAACACACACACACACACACAACACAAGCCAAATAAATAAACTTTTTTAATTCTAAAACATAATTAAAAATGCATACTACACTCACCTCATTTGAGTTTTGAATAAAGTACAAATAGCTTCACATTTTTGACATAATAACACCATCAACCCCGTTTGGTAGCTCGAATTTGCCGTGGCTCGAGTGGCCCGAAATACCAAAACGACGTCGTTTTGGATTTTTTTTTTTTTTTTTTTTCATCCTTTCTGACTCAAAGCAGAGAAGAGAAGAGAAGAAGAAAGAAGGCCGAAGAGAAAAAAGAAAGTCGAAGAAAAAGAAGAAGAAAGAAGACCAGCATCATCATCATCAACACAAAGACAGCATCATCATCATCAATAACCAACAAATCATCATATACAGATCTGCAGCATCATCATCAACACACACACATATCATCTGGAAAATCACAAGCATCTAGAAAATTAAAAGCATCATCAACAAACACACACACACACACAAATCATCTGGAAAATCAAAAGCCACCCACAAATCAAACCCCCTCCCCTCCCCCCTCTACACACACACATATAGATCTGGAAGCCACACACACACCCACACACAGTGGCGATGGAGTGGAAGAGAAAGAGGCGACGGCGGCGGAGTGGAAGAGGAAGATCGTGGAAGAGAAAGATCGGCCCTTTCTCCCTTTCTCTCTCTTTCTTCTCTCTTCTCTCTCTTTCTCCCTCATTCCCTCTGTTGCGTTTAACAGATAAAAGAGGGAAAAAAAAAATCGAAATCAAAACGACGACGTTTTGATTTCGAGCCATTCGAGCTTGGAGAGTTTCGAGCTACAAACTGTTTTTCTAACACCATTGACTTCTCTCATAATTTTAATTCACATAGTTCTTAAGTCTTTTTTTTATTATTATCAATAATTCATTAAATGTATAAATAAAAAATTATATTATCATCTATTTCTTATTAAATATATATTTATTTTTATTTATTTTAAAATCTATCTACTGTGACATTAATTCACTTTAATAATGTAATTAAATAGGTGTAATTTAATTTTTTATTTTTTATTTTTTCCTCGGCCCTTTTAGCTCTCGCAAGCAAAGGATAAAGCGCAGTTGGTGTGTGTGGTTAAAAAACGAACAAGACACCGAGAAAAGAAAGCAACAAAAAAAAAAAAAACCCAAAACAATCAAAACACCAAATCGGAGCTCTCTTCTCTAATGGCGACAGGAGTGACAGTGTACGGACCACCATTGTCGACAGCAGTGTCGAGGGTGCTAGCTTGTCTTCTCGAGAAAGACGTCCAATTTCAGCTCATCTCCATCAACATGGCTAAAGGCGAACACAAAAAACCTGATTTCCTCAAGCTCCAGGTATTCATTACATAATCATAAAATTTTGGCCCTATAATTTTGATTGGCTATGTTTTGATCATCAATTTTATCTCGATTTACTACAATTTTATAGCATAAGTGATGTGTTATGTTTTTTAAGTAAAACTATAACTTTGTTTGGCTCTGGGTCAAATTGACATAATTTAAAATTTAGAGTTAAAATCGATTTAATTGAAATTAGAGGAACAAATTTGGAAAAAAAAAAAAAATTTGACTTTTGGGGCTAAAATAACACTTAAAAATAAAACAGGCTAAAATAATCAATAAGTTAAAATGTCACATTAAATTCATAATTATTTTATTTTTTTGTTATAAATATCTCATCGAATCGAACTATAAAAAAATCCAACTCTTATTCTAAAAACAATTATTTTAGCCTATTAAAATACTCAAAATCTAAAATAACTAAGTAAAATAGTCAATTTCCCAACGGGATATAAAAAACAAAATGCAAGGGCTACTGATATTTGAGACCCCCAAATGCACCCAATGACGTGGCAAGGAAGTGAGCTCCACATAATTAAGTATGTGACAAATCAAAAGTTGACACTTATCATACCGCATCATTGTGAGTGAAATTGTAGGGGTTTATTATGGGTCTCAAATATTTTCCTTTGCCCATATATATATATATATATATATGTCGTTTGTTTCAAATGTCAATTTGGTCCTCCTAATTTTATTTGGATCAATTTTACTCTTGAATTTTTAATTTAGTCCAATTAATAATGAACAATTAAAAATTAGATTCAAATTAATGGAGAAAAAAAAAAAAAAGTTCATTCTCTCTCTTTAATGTTGTTGAAAGGTCGGCCTCTAATTTGACATGATGCATTTCTTTTGATGCTTTGCCATTAATTTATATTCAATTTCTTAACGGATATTATCAATTAAACTATATTAACACAATTTAAAGAAAAAACTAAAATTGAAAGACAAAATTGAAACAATTGAACTACATAGATCAAATTGAGATAAAAGACAAATTATAAGGATAACATATATAATTTGCCCTTATTTATTTGTTAGAGTCATTTATGTACGTTGTGTTTGGATAATGGATTTAGAAACAGAAAGGGAAATGGAGAAAAAAAGTAGCTTATATTTCATCTAGGTTGTCCTCACATTTTCACTTTCACTTTCACTTTCCAAATCCCTACTGAAATCCATGATCCGAGCGCAATCATAATGTCACTCTAACCTTGAACATGAAACAGCCATTCGGACAAGTACCAGCATTTCAAGATGAGAGCATATCCCTCTTTGGTAATTACCCTCAATTCCCTTATTTTTTTTATTATTGAAATTGCTCTTAGTTTCAATCACATTGTATATTTTTAGGGAAAAATTTGTCTCCAGATTCTTGTGCAGTTTGGTTATGTGGGTTTACTCTTAACAATTTAGTGTTTTTTTTTTTTTTTTTGTTCTATTTCACTACTTACCTAATTATCAACCACCATTCACTAACTATTTACTTTTAGTTAAGCTTATCATATTCACAAGTCCATAGTAATAATCATATCATCACATTTTTCTTTCTTCTATTCTAGCCTTCCTCTCTCAAGTATCACAAATTAGCTAGTTAAAATTATCCATCAAATCACAATGACAAAAGCTCTAATCATCTACTTCCTTGCTCTTCCTATGCGAATTTTTTTCGATCTTTCTTCCATTAGGCCTTTTAGTTCTTGAAGAATCAACACTAATTTCAATTGGATCTTGTTTGGAGTCTAGGGAAATAGAAGCATCAAAATGAGAGGGAGAGGATTGGGATAGAGTTAGTTAGGGGTTGTTGTATGAGTCATTAGGTTTTTGTGAATTGATATCGTTATGAATGTGAAAAATAATGTTGGTGAGAATTTCAATAGTTTTAATAAATTAGTGAGTATAGGCGAGGATTTCAATTAGATAGGCGAAGATTTTAATTTCTTTGTTGTTAGATTAATAAATGCGTAATAAATTAAACTCCAATTATAATGGCATATGTAATTTTTATTAAAAAAATCAACTGGTATAAAATAGAATATTACTATTTTAGCACATGATATATATACTACACTGCTGGAGTGTGTTTTTGCACATGATCATGTGATTAGCAATATTACCCTATCCAATGATAAAAAAATAATCCTTTCCTCTTATTTTATGTTATATCATATCTATGAAGCACGGACACCTCTTCGAGAGCTGCATATCAGTGTCGGACACGGACACGCATCGGACGCGCGGTGGACACGTGTCCGACACGGAGCAGAGAGTGTCAATTTGTAGCGGACACGATCAGGGTCAATTTCATTAGTTTTTTGGCAATCGGACACGTCGTGAAGACGCAGCGGACATGATCAGGGTCAATTTCATAATTTATGAAACTTCTGTAGGGGTCAATTTGTAAAAAACAAAAACCAAACAATATCTAACGCTAAATCGAGAGAGAGAATAGAAGAGAGAGAGAGAACAAAGAGAAACCTGGTCGTCGGTGGTCATCGTTCGCTACTGTTGCAGTTATCTAAGGTACACTTCGCTGCTCTTCTTCATTCTTCTTCTTCTTCTTCTTCTTCTTCGATATTCTCTCTCTCTCTCTCTCTGTCTCTCTCTCTCCCTCCTCTGATTTGAGTTTTTTTCTTTTTTTTCTTTTTTTTCTTTTATATGGTCAGTCAGTGTAAATCATCAGCTGTCTCTCTCTCTCTCTTCTATTTTGAAGTTTTATAAAAAAAAAATTTATATTGATGGAATGCAATTTTATGTTATTTGTATTTTTAAATGTTTATTTTTTATAATTTTAATAGTGTTATTTTGTATTTTTTATTATCTTTTAATGATTTTTTTAATAATTTTATGGCATATAATAAATAAATTTAATTATATATATTGAACGTGTCCCCAGTGTGTCGTGTCTCCCATTTTTTGAAAATTTACGTGTCCCCGTGTCCGTGTCGTTTCACCTGTCCCTGTCCGTATCCGTATCCGTATCCGTGCTTCATAGTATCATATCCTAAGCAAATATAGTACAAGTAGTTTCACAGCATCCACTATGTTACCTATTATTTATCCCAATCTTAATCACATGGTTTTAAGAACCAAGTAAATTATATTCCCTGTTTATTGTAAGGTTTTCAAAAATGGTCGTATTATATATTTTAGTAATGGTTATACAAGGCATTAAATTTTGAAAGGCAAACCTATACAAAAGTGAGTTTTTAAAAAATTTTGAGACCGTTGGATTGAATTGAGGGACCATTACACGGAGTACAATTATTTTACAAGATTACACTCACATAAAATTAGGTTTTTTTCAAAAATTTTAAGGGATTAGAATCTCCTTTCCTTCCAACGTTGGAAATCATTTGAATACTTATCAAATTAATTTGATTTTCTTATGAATAGTCTACACAATTTGCTAAGATAAATGGATCAAATAATCAAAATAAAACTCGTGGATTCAAACTGGACCGGACAGGATAGAGGGGGAGCCTTTTTTTTTTAAAAACAGTGTGTTCTATGTGTTTGATTACACCAGAATCCAGAGCCATATGTCGGTACATATCGGAGAAGTACCCCAACCAGGGAAACAAGGGTCTGTATGGGATGGACCTGCTAGAAAAAGCTTCAATCGACCAATGGTTGGAGGCTGAAGGTCAGAGCTTTAGCCCTCCAAGCTCTGTACTCGTGTTTCAGCTAGCATTTGCCCCGCGAATGAAGATCAAGCAGGACGAAGGGCTGATCAAGCAGAATGAAGAAAAGCTCTCGAAAGTGCTTGATGTGTATGAAAAGAGGCTTGGCGAGAGTCGTTACTTGGCGGGTGATGAGTTCACTTTGGCTGACCTCTCTCACCTATCCAACACACAGTACTTGGTGAATGCGACCGATAGGGGAGAGCTCATCACTTCGAGGAAGAATGTGGGTAGGTGGTGGGATGAGATATCGAGCCGAGAATCATGGAAGAAGGTGGTTGAAATGCAGAACCCGCCACCTCCGCCAAGTGCTTGAAAGGCACGAATTCCTCTGCCAATAGATTTATCTCTTTCTTTGTCTTCCGTCTTAATACACTTCTAATTATTAGATTATATTTTGAAATTTTTATGTAATCTAATAATTGAAAGTGAATTGAGACAGTAGACAGAGAGAGTAAGGAGATTGTTGGAATGCTTGAAATGGGTTGGTGCTGCTTTTGTTGTTATGGCTTTGGGTGAGTGCTTGGGTTTTTTAGATTACTTTTTGCTACTTGTTTGCTTCACAAGTGTTGTTGTGTTCTATTATGCAATTCATGATAAATGTGTAACACTTGTTTAAAATGTAAACTTCTACTAAAAGCTTTCTTTCATGCTTGAGATGGGTTGGTGCTGCTTTTGTTGTTATGGCTATGGGTGAGTGCTTGGGTTCTTTAGATTACTTTTTGCTACTCGTTTGCTTCACAAGTGTTGTTGTGTTCTATAACGCAATTCATGACAAATGTGTAATGCATGTTTAAAGTGTAAGTAGGTTGCAAACGAGCTGAGCCGAGCCGAGCCGAGTCGAATTTTGCTAAGCTCAAGCTCGTTTATTGAACTCGAGCTTGGCTCGATAAGTAACTGGGCTCAAGCTCGGCTCGACTCAGCTCGTTAATATTAAATAAACTCGAGCTGAGTTCAGCTCGGCACGTTAATATTTTTTTTAATATTATTTAAATAAAAATATTTAAATAAAAAAATATTATTATTATTATTATTATTATTATTTAATATATAAATAATATATTTATTATATAATTTAAAAAAAGATAAACAAGCCGAGCTTATTCGAGCTTGAGTTTGGCTCGTTTACTAAACGAGACGAGCCGAGCTGAGCTGAGCCAAGCTTGTTCATGAACAGTTCGATTCATTTGCAGTCCTAAATGTAAGCTTCTAGGAAAAGCTTTCTTTCAAATTTGGAATCAACTTTTGTCTTTGCTGGTACTTATTTTGCTGGTAATATTAGGGATATCAAATTTTTTATCAAATAAATAACTAAATGTCTCACATGGGTATGGGGTCCACAATTTGTAGACCTACACTTATGTGAGATCTTCAGTCATTTGTTTGATAGAAAATTTGGAACCTATAACATTTTCCTTTGACATAATATGGTCTCACACGGCTAAGGATTGGGGCCCTCAATGAACATAATTGAAGTGCTATTGATTGCTTTTTAGAAAATATCAAATAAGGTTTATTTTTCTTACGAATTTTTATTGAGTTTTATTAACACAGAAGTTTGAATCGGCTAATTTGACTCAATAGAATTATTATTAATATTATTTTTTTTTTAATGGAAAAATATCAATTAAGTCCTATTTTTCTCGTGAATTTTTAAAGAGTTCTATTAAGTCGTGAATTTGAACAAGTTTTCTCAGTAGTGGTAATATGACTCGATATAAATTTCATAGAAAATTTAGGACTTATTCAGACTATAGTCGTCCAAAGTTTAATGAAGCTTGATCAATTTGGGTTGAGTAGTTAAGAGAGAAGTTCGAGTAGTTAGGTTTTTATATGGAGTTGCTTTGACAATTAATTATTTTTATTAGCTTTTTATTTTTATTTTTTTATAAAAATACATATAAAAAAATAAAGAAAATTTTTTATTTGTTTATGATGATTTTTTGACTTTTTAACTAGTTTAAACAATTGCCAACAATTGACAAAACAAGTCATAGTATAAGTGTGGGACATAATTTTGGGATTGTCCACGTGACCTAGGTTGTTAGTCGAGGTGCCATGTGAGTGATCCCGGTTGCCGAGATACAATGCGATTATGTCGGGTTTCGAGATATTCGGATAAAGGACAAGAGTCTTAGTTGATATCAGACTACTGGTTTAGGTAAGGTTGGACTCTTGAGAGAGTTAATCCTAATATGAATATGAGGAGTTTTGAATAAGTGATATCCTTATAAAGAATAGACTCTCATAAAGTAAGTCTTCTATGAGAAGTAGGGCACTAATCACTATATAAAAAAGGTACTCCCGTGGGTCTAAGGTATGTTTTGAACTAGTATGTTATTTTAAGCCGATATCTTTGACAGATAGTTGATTGACTTAATCGTCGGAGTGCCCTCAAGTAGACTCGGAGTACCTTCAAGTAAACGAGCCACCAGTGTTGTTGTCTTCTTATGTGTAGGTGTTGAGATTTGATTTGGTTGTGAGGTTAAAATTCAAGACCCACAATTTGATGCCGTTGTGGGAATTTAGTCGAAATAGATGGCCAACGTCGTGCACAACGGGCAAGAACAACGGGTCGAAGACAACTTATACAGTGAGAATGAAGAACAAGTGAACCTAGATGCAGAAGAAGAACAGGATAGTGGGGAAAACCAAGAAGAAAATCTCATAGTGAATAATGCCGCCAACGACCGAAATCCTAGAACGAAGGACGACCCAAGGAGGGGCTATGGAAGGGTGTAGGATCGGCCTCGAGAAAAGTACTACAACGAGAATGATATCCAGATCTGGAAGGACCAATGTTCACGTCGAGATGTAGAGGTAAAGGATTTGGTCTACAAGGTGGCAGAGTTACAGACCATGATAAAATTTATAGTACAGACTTAGGCATTGTAGCTGACACCACCGATGTTGACATCACCACCAGTGGTCATTAATGCTAGTGTTCAAAACGGTGAGCAAATGTCGGCCCGACGCAATGGGAGATAGACGGCCTACTCTCTACGGCGATCAGCACACATAGATGGAGGTGATCTTCGAAAAGGAGATGCAGTCATAGATTAGAGGATCGAGGCAAGTGAATGGACAAGACTAAAATGCTGAGAAGACATTGTATCTAAACGGATCCAAGAGGCCAAATCCCAACACGAGGGGCAATGTATTAAAGAAGTTGAAATCGGTTAACAACAGAGCGTTGAGGCGATCTAAGGAGGATTTACATAATCTCTATAACCCAAAAGGCAACCCAAGAGGGGGAGTGAATTGGGTTTCTAAATAAATTGTCAAATTAAAATTTTGGTCCAAATAAATAAATAAATAAATATACAGAACAATATATATGAGAGTAATAAAAAAATAAAATGGGTAAAGGGAAGAGAAAGCAAACTTAGTGATTTATAGTGGTTTGACACAACCGAGTCTACATCCACTCCTCAAGTTCCTTCTTGAGAGTTTTCTACTATTCTTCAATTAGTGACAATACCACTAACTTCATGGGTGCTAGTGAACCTTTACAACAAGTGATCAGCTCCAATCACTCCAACCAAGTGATTTTATCTCAAAAATCACTTACAAAAATTATCACTCTTTTTGCAAGAATAAGAAAAAGGAATATAAGATCCTTTTACAATAAAAGCTCAAAATCTCAACAGATTTTCTCTCAATAGAAATAATTAATCACTAAAAGCACACAACACAATATTTGGTAATACTTCAATATCACAGAATTCTCTCTTCAACACTTCTTGTATTTTTCTCCAAGCAAAACACTTCTACATATATACAAAATACTAGCCGTTGAAGTAGGATGCTCTTTGCTGACGTTGGATCACATGGACACGAAGAAAGCATATTGTAGCTCGGGCAGCTTGCCAGATTCATGTGGAAAGAAAATCACGTGAAGCACGGGGAGTTTGAAAATTTTGGCGAGAGTCACTTTCGATAAATAGTGATAACAAAATTTTCAACACAATTACATAAAAAACAAAGGCTGCACGGTGACTTACATAGTAACATTTATATCAAAATATATGATGCAAAGTAAAATCTATTTAAATAATATTTGTAACACATACATTATACAACATATATTTTAACAGATGATATTTTGTGGCAAAGAATGTAAAATATATATATATATATATATATATATTAAAAAATCACAATTTATCCCATAATATTTTAGATATCATCAAAATTAAATCACATAATTACCAATCTCTCCCTTTTTTATGATAGCAATTTATATGTGAATTTGACACAAAATTTCACAGGAACAAATGCAACATAAAAATATTCAACAATCATAATACAAACATTTATTTACATTATATTTTCTCCCCATTTATTAATAAATTCTTTGTCAAATAAATTTATATAAAAATTATATTTTCTACCCATTTATTTTGTCAAATAAATTTATATAAAAATCATATTTCTTCTCCCCCTTTGATATCACAAAATAAAAGATTAATATAGGTAAGAAGAATCAATTTTTGAAGTAAATGCAACAAAAAATATTTATCAATAATAATGCATGCATTTATTTTCTTCCTCTTTAAAACATCTTTACCAAAATTCTATGAAATTGTTATAACTTCTCTTGTTTGAAATAATAAAAACATTTGTACAGATTAGGATTAAATAAATTTAGAATAATTTTAGAATATATTTTTAGAAAAACTGCCCCTAAGATTACGCATATAATCATAATATAATTTTTCATAAAACTCCCCCCTAAGATGATGCTTTCTCTCTAAAAAAATATTTCTCCCCTACAGCATTTTCAAATATATAAATTGCACCATAAGATTTAAAAAATAAGTTTATGCAATCTCTTCATTTCAAAATGTACCACATATAAAGTGACATGAAAAATATTACATTTAATCAATATATTACATCATCAAAATCAAATGTGATTCAATAAAGATAATCAAAGTAATGACAAAAATCACATCCTTTCAAACATAAATATTAAAAATTAAGCACAAAAATGGCATAACAGTTGATTATTTTTAAGCAATATTTATTTTGAGGTATGAACCATGTAATAGTAATATTCTACTCCATTCTGTACCAGCATGCATGGTGTTATATTTATGCATGATGTATTCATGATTGCATGGTTATGGCATGTCATGATAATCATGTATGTAATAATATGTTCATATATGCAAATCAATGATGATTACAAGTAAGTATGAGAACAATATCATCAAATGAAATATTTTTAGATTTAGAAACCTATACCAATGATTTATTATTGTTTTTGAATATTGCTTGATTACTGTTTATCCAAGAAGATGTGGTGAATATTGTGACATCCATTGTCCAATTACCAATCAAGTTTTCAATTTTGGTACCCAAACCTTTTTGGGTCCGTGACTGTCAATTTCAAGATTACTTGATTTTGGAATCCATTTCATTTTTGTTCCATGTAATCTTTTTTTAAATTGACATGACAAAATTGAGTGACCATTCATATTACAATAATGACACACAATATTATGATTACTAAGTGATGATGCTTCCAAAATCTTGAAGTATCCTCTCCAATTTCCATAAACCATGCAAGAACTCTAGTGTATAAACAAGATTTTCATGAAATTATGCCATACGAGTGAAGCTTTGAGCTCAATTCCTACAATTACTTTCTTAGTTGCTCATTTGAACTCTTGTCATCAATTAACATCATTAAACTCCTAATCATGCATGATTTCTTCTTGAGTTAACTTAGATTCTATGATTTCATGGGTAATACAACTCAAGTTCATGAAATTGGAGAAGAATTCCTACCTTTGTTGCTTGAATTGTTGAAGATTGCTTGGTTCTTTTCTTCCTCTTATTTTCTTCTTCTTTGGTGAGCTCTCAAGAGTTTTCTCTCCTTCTCTCAATTTGTCTCTAACACTCTTCACTATCACTCTCTCTTTTCTCTCATTATTTGATGAATAGCTTAGGAATATAATTAAGCTCTAATCTTCCTAATCCTTAATTAATTATGAGGTTAAACTAAAATATTAAAATAAATTCATCCAAATTAAATTAATCCTCATCATAGCCTAATTTAATCTGAACTAGACTAAACTTAATTATACCAATGTGGATTAGGCTCTAATTACCTATCCAATTATTTCTTTCTAATTTGTTTAAATACTAATTTAGACAAGTTCAATTACCACCTATTCATATATGTTCACAATAACAATACAATACATATAACACATGGCACATAATTCATATTTAACACATGATCAATGTAAATCGCATAATTAATTTAATTAATTAGGGAGATGGTTGTCACACCCAATTGGTCACATCAGACATTATTGTCCTCAAACCAGGAGTACTCCTAATGCTTCAGGTTCCAGACAGACTCAGTCCTATCAGTCTAGATTAAGACATAGAAGACCGTCAACCGACTCTATCGACACAAACTTTGAGAGCTGTTTAGGGAGCGTCATTTTCACAGATTGTTCAGCAAATTTATCCAACTAGAGGTGAGCATGTGGATCAAAGATCATTTGGGCGTATGCATGTTGTTACTGTACCAAATCAATTTTCAAGACTTTCAGTGGTGCAAGGTAATTTTCTATTGTTCAATTCATAGGCTAGAGTTTTGATTGATACTGGTGCATCTCATTATTTTATCTCTTTGAGTTTTGCTTCTGTCTTAGGGTTAGAGATTGATCTTTTCGGCCAGCCTTGAGTGTAGAGTCTCCAATTGGATGTAGAGTATTGTTGAGGCGAGTATGACATTTTTGCGAGATAGAGGTTACCGACTGTAGGTTGGTGTTTGATTTTATCCTGCTAGATATGACTAGCTTTAATGTCATTCTAGGCATGGATTGGTTGACTGCTTACTGTGTGACGATTGATTGCTATAGTATGTATGTACTTTGGAGGGGTATTGTTTTTATTTCTTAGGAGGTCGACGCGATTGATATTTTCCACCGTTGTATGATCTTAAGGGTTGAAGCGACCTTAACTTCCTCTTTGCGATCATGGTAGCCAATGAGATTATCTTGACTACAGACATCTTGCCTAGAGTTGTTTATGAGTTTCCAGATGATCTTCATGAATTACCACCCCATTGGGAGATTGATTTCTCTATTGAGTTAGTGTTGGGCATATCACCAATTTCTATGGCACCATATAAATTTGTGCCAGGAAAGTTGGGTGAATTGAAGGTTCAATTGCAAGAGTAGGTTGATAAAGGCTTTATCTGTCCTAGTATGTCTTTTTGGGGAGCACCGGCCTTATTTGTTAAGAAGAAATATGGCTCTTTACTATTGTGTATTGACTATTGAAAGTTGAATCGCGTAACTGTGGAAAACAATTATCCATTTTCTAGAATTGCTAATCTCTTTGATCAACCTAAGGGTACTCATTGCTTTTTCAAATATAAATTTGAGATCGGGTTACCATCAATTATGCATTAAAGAAGAGGACATACCAAAAATCGTCTTTCATACTCGTTATAGGCATTATGAATTTTTAGTCATGCCTTTTGGTTTGACAAACGCTCTAGCTTTCTTTATGGATTTAATGAATCGAATTTTTCATGCCTATTGATCAATTTGTCATTGTATTCATTGATAACATTCTACTTTATTGAGAAGCACGAGGAACATTTGAAGATTGTCCTACAATTATTGCAAGAGCGTTGTTTGTATGCCAAGTTTGAAAAATGTGATTTTTGGTTATCAGATGTGAAGTTTTGGGGTCATGTTGATTCAGGGAGGGTTTCCATGGATTCATCAAAATAAAAGCTATTCAGACTTAGAATAAACTAGAAAATGTGTTTGAGATCCGAAGCTTAGACCTTACTGAAGTTTTGTAGTTGAATGCTTTGCTTGTTTACATGATTAGGTGTTGCAGGTTGACTTTTTGAGTTTTGACTTCTTTGTGCAATTTTAGCACCTTACACTGTTTATATGTCTATTTTGGATGTATGTATCTGTTGGTTGAGTTTCGAGGTATCCCGAAGGCACGATTTGGGAGTCAAGTAATCAAAATTCAGTTTTGGCAATGAGGTGCGGCCACACTTCTCTAGATGCAGTTGTGTGGCTGCATGTCCATAGGCAAATGGGTGGTTTGTCATGTGACCTTAAGTGTATACATGTATTTCAATTTTCATTTCTCATTCTTCACAAACTACACCCTTCACTATTTTTCTTCATACTTTTTCTCTCTACAATTTCTTGGAAGTTTGTGTGAAATCAACTAAGAATTCAAACTTATAGAACAAGAATTGATTTTGAAATTTAGAACAAACCTCGTAGAGATTGTTGATTCTCCTTGATGTAGGATTTATCTTATTTTTGTGGAAATAATTTGAGTATCTAACATGTAGTAATTTATAAAATTTTGACTCTTTGAAACCATGTATGAAAGAATCTTTGAATTATAATTTTTTTATTTATAAAGTTATGAAATTGTTAAGATTAAATTAAGAATCGAAACCCTAATTTGCCTATTCTACATTTTCAAAATGTTAATTGCATGATCAAGCTATATATTGTCCTTCAAATTCTTATATGGTAAATGGTAGAATTCTTATTCAAACTTTCTGCATGCAATAAAAACCTTAGAATTGGTTACATTTTGTTTATGGAAAATGAATGGATTAATTGCTTGAGAATTGGTGAAATTGTAAGTTGAGATGTAAATTATATTGTGAATCGAACAAAGAGGTGGTTAAATTATTTTGAATTGTATTTTGAATAAGATGTCTGAATCATTCAAGTGATTGAAATTGTTGATTTCTATCATGACATTTAGTGAATCCTGGTAATAGTGATGTTGATATGAGAATTAAGTTGGCTTGAGGTCCTCAGTGAAAAACTAGAAACTTGCGCGTGTAGTTATCGATTTTCTTCTAGTTAGCAATCAGTAAAGTGGGGGTTGATTAGGTGGTTCTTGTGATAGACCACTGGCAAATACACATCTAGGGATTTACTCGAATAAAATGTTCCTTTAAGATATCATTAAAGATATGTCAAATGAAATTGGAAATGTAAGGAATGATATTTTGACATAAAACGCAAGTATTATATTTATTTGGAATTAGTTACATTCGAATAATTCTTAAATCTAAACATTTTGTCATTTATTATTTATTGTCACATCATGGTCATGTTTGATGCACACTTTATACAACTTGATTGAAGATATTTTCTATTGGACATTCGTGTTCATTCTTATTGTTGTTAACCATTTTCAGTTGTTGATGACGAGTCTCAAGCCTAAGGATGATTTGGATGGAGAGCATGATGGCTCTTTTTTTTTTTGGTTATATTTTTGTGTAGGGCACAGCCATTTTGTTTTATAGGCCAAGGCCTTTTCTTGTAAAAGAGAAAATGCCCTTTATTTTGGATGTACCCCTTAAGCACAATACTTGTTTCATTTTAGTATATATCTATGGTGCGTTCAACATAAAAACATGCCATGTAAATTCTATACCACTTGCAAACTTTTGAGTTTATGGATGAAAAAGAAATTTCATAAATTGTATAATGGAGAGCATATCTATTTTACATATTTTTTTTTTACCTCATATCATTTGGTTGTTATGCAGGTATTATTATCTAGAGTTGGATTTTGTAAAATCCGGGTTCTGACAAGCTCCAACTGTACTACTAATAATAGATGTGGAGTACATGAACAGAGTGAAGATGGTGGTGTGGGTTACACACAGAATGAACCATCAAAATATAAGTGAGTGGTGTGGTTGTTGATCGATTGCACATTGAGATCTCAATAATACTCTCTCTTCCCTCTTTGAATCGAATAAAAAACAGGCTACAGATGCTCATAGGATTGGTTTGTATATGTCAAAACTGCAAAAGTAAGTGGGAATTTTCGAGGCTGATGACATGGTTTGCCCATGAAATGTTAGCCTCTTAACAAGGTTATTCACCTATGTGCTTGTGCTAATGAGAATCTTCCGAAAGAAGGACAACTTTGATCTACCCATGTAAACCCAAATACTTGTAACAGCCTCCAAACAATGGTATATCTCATTTCCCCTTTTTTTCTTTTTTTCTCTTCATGTATTCTTTATATATATATATATATATATATATATATTATGAAAATACTTAATGTGATATTTTATGATTTCATTCATGCATTTGAGTTTTTTTTTTTCCCCCTTGAGATTTTTGTCAATTTTTGTGATATTTGTTGTGTTAAATTTGTGTTCATAGTTATAAAATCAGTTAAAATGATTTTTGTGTTAAAATTACTTAATTTTGAGGCTAGTTCTTTGGATTATGAAGTTTTGGATTGTGAAATCCAATTCTTGGCTAACCGGGGCTGTAATTCAAGTGGTTATTTAGGTAACAAGGCGAGGTTTCATGTTCGAGTCTATGGAGAACATTGGCCTATGTTGTAACATTGGCCTATGTTAAGGCTAAAACCCCAAAGGTTAAATCTGCTACAGTTCTCTGAAGGTCTTCAATCATTCCCAACATCTCAGAAGTAATGGGTTCAACCATTGGCGTACTAGGTGTATCTGAACTAGATTGGTCAAAATGGATTGACTGAGCTGGTTTTTCCGGAGTTCACTTTTTATGGTTTGAAAGGATTGGGGTTCAGGTGCGTCCATCATACACAAGTCGATGCCCTCTGAAATGAACACCTCAAAGCTTGGGTAGATGGGATGGAGTGATGTATATACTGGGGTTATAAGTGCATGGCAGTATATGGATGAGGCTGAGGTTGAGAGGGGATAGTATTCTGTCATGATGAGGCAATGGATTGGTAATGACATTGGGCTTTTGAGGTGAAGCTATAGTTTTGTTGTTAATGAGATCTTGAATCTCATGACGAAGGCTGTAGCAACGATCGATGTCATGACCATGCTGCTAGTGAAAGGCACAGTATTTGGTAAGGTCATGTCGGGCTAGGAGAATATCAGGAAGAGGTCGAGGGTCAAGGGGTTTGAGGTACCTCTTTTCTACCAAGATTCTCATGGCAAGGGTTGGGGACATATGAAGATGATGGTATGTTCTTTTCTAGGCTGGGGTTGAGTTGGCTATTTGTGGACCGCCATTGGCGAAGGGATTGGCTGTTTTGGCAATGGTGGTAATTGCATATATTTTTAAGGGCTCGGTATTGGCAATTGTGCTACTACTAGTTGCATTGGAACTGCGGGTGAATGACTTCTTTATGGGCTCGCCTCCCTCTACAATGATTCCCTACGTGATGGCATCTTCAATTTGAACCCCAATCTCATGTAGGTCCTTGAAATTGAAGAGGGGGAGAACTATCATTTTTTGCAGCAATCTTCTATGCAGATTCCTTACAACTATGTAGATTTGATCTTTTTCCAGAAGCTTGTTTGTCATCATGGCTTCTTTTGCCCTACATCTAGTGATGAAAGCCATGAAGCTTTCATTGGGCTCTTGGTGAGTTTCCTTCAGCTCTCAGGTGGTTACCTCAATCTATGTGTTGTGAGAGTACTATGCAATAAATGCTTCAGCCAACTTCTCTCAGTTCTGTTTGATCGAATCATCTAACTTGGCATACCAAATAGCAGCCACTCCTAACATAGTTCTCCCAAACAAGGAAAGCTTTTGGGCCCGAGTCAAACCCATCGGTTTCAGGATGTCTAAAAAGAGGTGGATGTAAAACATTGGGTCTCTGGCCCCATCGAACCTGTCTATGCATGGCATCTTAAACCATTCTGGCAATCTTACAGCAGTCTCTGTATACCCGTCCTCAATGTCCGGAATAGAGTTAATTCCCTGTGACCCTTTAAATAGCTTTTCAAGCTTAGCTACTTTCAACATGGTGGGGTTGAACTCACTAAGATCGAGAGGGAAAAGTCCCTCAACAGGCTGTGCCTAAGCTCTAGCAACATGGGTTTGGTCTGGTCTTTCTTATATATTAGGACCCTGGAAGTCTTCAGCTGATGGAAGTGAATCTGAGACTGGATGATCGTCTAGGAATGGGTGAGTAGTGGATGCCCAAGATAGGTACTACAGTCCAGCCATAGTCTCAGCTTGGGTGGCAACTGTGTGGTTGAGAGCATTCACAGTCTGCTGTAGGGTTGTAAGCATGTCTATTAGGTCCACTGGATTTTGGGCCATTATGGGATCTGGTGAATTAGCAATTAGGGAACTAGGTAGATGTGACCTTGTCGGAGATGGCTTTTTTGGGTTTCGATGGACTAGGGTGTTTCAAAGATGGCTTTTGCAGGTTTGAATGGACTGGAGTGTTTTGTAGATGGCTTTTACGGGTTTAGATAGACTGGAGTGTTTTTGACTTGGATAGGTCAGATTATATGGAGTGGGATGGGTTAAGCTTTTTCTGAGTTGGATTGGACTGGGTTTTCCCTGGATTGGGTTAGTTGGGCTATTTCTAAATTGGGTATGACTTCTCCTGGGTTACCCACCAAAGTACATAGAATCAAGCTCTCCTGGTCTTAGTGAATCCTATCATCAAAACAAATACCCCATCAAATCATGGTACTGGACATGTTAGTCAAAACAAACCAAGACATAATTTTTAATTTCCTAGTTCTGATCTTGTCATAAATTCAACCATTCAGATATAATCCCCAAATTATGATCCTCCACCGTACACATCCCCCTAGATTCTGACCCAAATTATGATTCCTATATGTCTCCAAATTTTGAAAGAAATCCCCTTAAATCAAGACTCTCCAAGGATTGGATGCCCTTTTTCCCAAGATTTCACAATCACATAGCAAGTATTTCACATTCGTATTCCAAACACCCCTACAGGTTAGGGTTTCCCTATTCTAAATTTGAATAGATCTAGAGCTTCACTATTCAAACAAGGCAACATCATCACATCTTAGACACTAGAAAGCATCATGTCCTAATTTTGGAAGTTGCTAGAGCTCAATATATGCACTAAGTCAGTCTAGTCAAAAAGGATACCTCAACAAGACATCGATATACCTACCCTACCCAACACTTATAAGTGAAGGAAGGATCAAGTAGTACATTGGTGATCCAAATCCGAGGTTTGTATCCCCATCGTGACAAGCCCACGTCCGACAAGCCATCCAGGATATCAGATGGAAAATACAGTGATTTAAGCGTACCAATGCATGCAATGCAATGAACATATATATGTAAATAAATCCCATATCATGGAGTTTGAGTCAAAGTCTCTTAGTTTCCCTAGCGGAGTCGCCAAAAACTGTAGGAGTCCCAGGGGTACCTGAGCCCGCCTAACAGTTCATACTCCCGATTTCTAATCTGATATCACTAGTGCAATGTGAAACAGAAAATGAGAATCCAAATTCGATAACTCTTATAGAAAATCCATTTATTGCAAAATATGCCAAAAATGAACTACATCATTAGATCTCAAAGTCGCCACCTAGTCTTTTGGGAAAACTAGGAAACCTATGATTTGTGCCAAAGGCCACTGTTCATCATAACCAAAAATGTCTTGGTTAGAAACCTTAGGTATGAGGAGGAAAGGTCATGAATTGTTACTCCTGCTCACCGATTAAAAGAGCGGCCTTTATTAAATCATGATATAAGTTTTATAGACAATATATGCCTATGTTCTGATTTATTTATTAATGCTACAAATTACTATGTGAAGCAATCAAGTATACACTGTGTCATTCATTTTGGAATATTTTGATTTTATACATTTTGAAAGGTTTTTTTTTCTAAATAAATGTACAACTCAAAGAAAACTGAGCCCACATGTATATCAATCAATATCATTCCAACTCAAGCAAAACAACCTTTATCCACTGGCATCCAAAGAGATATATCACTTAAGTATGTAGTCGTATGGCAGGCTGCTAGACATAATAAGAAAATCATGCACAAGTCGGATGCTAAAACTATAAATGCTCACCTAACATTCATCTATGACAAGCCAAAATAATATGCTATATACATATGCATGATCCTATATGCCAATAGCTAATGCAATACATACACAAGAATGCAACTATAGATTCGGCTACTAAATACATTATATGTGAATCATCTTACGGCATGAGGTAGCACATAAAACCACATAAGAAATGATAAGCCCACAAATACATATAAGTCAAATTCAAATGCGTGAAAAATGTATGCAAGTCATGATTATGATGAATAAGAGTGATGTTATATATATAGAAAACATACAAATAAAAGAGCTAGAAAGACGTAAGGTTGGAGGTTATTACAATAATTCGAGTTAAAAGAAAAAAGAAAAGGGGGAAGAAGTTATTACAACAATTGAATGAATAATAATGAAACGAAAAGACGTAGGATTGGAGGAATTATTACAACAATGAATAGATTCAACCAAATTACTATTGAACCTAACAAATCATATTAAATAAATAAAATAATTTAATTAGTAGCTCCAGAACCACCCAGGAGAATACTCTCCAGAAATTGTGTTGTTCTGTTCTAGAAAATTCATCCAGTTATACACAAATTTGTCCGACTGATAGAAAAGATGCTCGGCCGAACATAACCTCCAGGAAAACTTTGTTTGGTGCAAAAAGTCCATAACAGAAGCAAAATACATCTTCTAAGGGGTGTTCATCTTTTCTGCCTCTTTCTCTTACAGAGACATTCAAGAAAAATGTAGATAGGCCTCATCCCATAGTTAATAATACAAGAGGCTAAATACAACAGGATATTTACAACAATTTATCAAATTAAATGAATTAAAGTAAGAACAAATTCCAGCCTAAGAAATAGATGGGAACCTATATCATCTCTTTGTGAATAAGGGCAAGTTAATACCCAAATCCATGCTATTAATTAGTGAGAGTAGATTAATGCATATCATTTCTTAGTGGAAGCTTTGCTTTAAAAGCAAGGAATTCATCAAAAACTATTGAGAACTCTTTTTCTATTCATGGAATAAGGATGTTTCCACCCCCTTCCATGTTCATGAATGATTGGGAAGAGAGATTTCAACATTCTTGACATAGAATCTCTTATTTTCCTTCCAAGAAAAATCAATAAAAATGAAAACCAACCACTTTCTCAACATCAAATCCAAAAATTTATTCAACTAACCCCATGAAACAACCTCCACTACTTATTAAGATTGAGCATGGGTTGAAGCATACAAGCCAATATACTAAGATGATGAGATATGTGTGAAATGAAAGAAACAACTGTACACAATCAAACTTGTGGGTGGGTGGCTACTTTTTACTCCCTCCACATCTGCAAGGTTCCAATCAACACATCGATGTACAACAACAATGAATTAAAGCACTAGAAAACAAGACAAGTGTGCAAAAGCACAAGAAAATAAAGAGAACAATCAAGTCAATAGATGGGTGGCGACATCCTAGTTCCTTCCACATCCATAAGGACCCATCGCATGATTACATCACAACAAAAATGAGAAACAAAGCTTAAAGATGAAGAGAGAGAGATAGAGAAGATGAGATGAGAAAAAGGCAAAAATCCACCTTTTGACGAGAGGGTGAGCTTCTTTATTGTCAAACTCTTTCCTAACATGAGTAAGTCCAAGAATCCTTAGCAAGGAGCTCCAAGTTAAGGTTTAATGGTGTTTAGCTTATGGGTATATAAGAAATGGAGGTTGAAGATGAAATGTAGGAGGTGGGCTCTCAAACAAGCCTTTTAGTCTTTTAAAATATTTTGTAACCTCTTAGAAATATTTCTCAATCTTAATTTTAGCTTTAATGGAGTTTTGGGTGGTGTATTAGTGAAGAAGCGGTGAAGAAAATGGAGAAGAATGTTGAAGATGAGGTGTAAGTGTAAACAAAAATTTTGTAACCCCTTAAAATGAAGTGGAAGGGGGGATATTTATAAACTTTTGATGTAAAAAAAATATCCGAGAAACTTGTAGAGGAAGCTCAAAGGCAAAATATCTAAGATATTTGTGTAAAATTTGGAGAAAATGTCAAATTTCTCGAAACTACTCTATTACTCGGATAAATCATCCGGCCAGACAAAAAATCGTTTGGGCACACACACACAAAAAAATATATATATATTTGTTTAGCCAGACAACTATTCAAACTAGAAAATAGGGTTTTTTTTTTTTTTTCAAAAAATTCCCATTCATTCCACTCATCCATTTTGTCTTTGTTCAATTTATGAAAATATAACACTTGAATTTTGAAAATATGACCCTCAAAACTTTGTAAAAATGTTTGAAAAGGGGTTTAAGAGGGTCTAAAATATTTTGGCCAAAACGGGTGTAAGGTTGGGATTAAAGCTTGAACCTAGCTCTACTACTAAGGAATTCGTAAGATAGCACATTCCAACTTTCATCATCGGGTGTTCGGAAAAGAGCTCCCAAGTCTTAGAACTGGTCAAAATGGGATGTCTACACATAGTTTGTGTTATATAATTTCTAGGATCTCCATATTTGGTTGACAAACGTGTCTTTGAAATTCTTTTGTAAGCTCATAGATCGCTGAAGATATTGAAATATACTACAACTATAAATTATTATATACAGAAAAGAGATGGTGATTTGATATGGAGAGAGATATCACAAATCACGGATATTTGTATAATCAAAAATTTTTTTTTTTTAAAGAGTTGATTGGACTAATTAGGTTTCCTTTTCATGCATAACTGATTTTTGTTTAAAAATTTTGGAATTTTTGTAGATGGTTGTTTTAAAAAGTGTTTTATAAAATTTGGCATGAGGTCTTAGAGTTCTTAGAAAGCTACTCATGAAAATATCTTTATGCTTAATATCCATCTATTTATATTTATACTATTATATAAGTAAAAACGTTCATAGATATATGGACCCCGTTTGGTAAAGTTGTGCGAAAGTGATTATAACTTATAACTTAACAGCTTATAGTTGTGAACATAAGCTGATTTTTTACTTATAAATTAAGTTTCTCCTCCCCCACTCAAAGAATAAGTTGATTTTTGACTTACAAAAAACTATAAGTTGTATTGTTAAGCTGAACCAAACACATTAAAATAACTTAAATTAAGTTAAAAACTGAAATAAGTTAGAAATAAGCCTTACCAAACAGGACCATGAACTCAAAACTCTTAATCCATTAACCAAATATAAAAGTACATGTGTCATTATAGATGATGAATCTGTCTCCACAGCAATTTAGCTAGATGATGCATTTTGCCACGACTTTCCCTACAAGAAATACTCAAAATTAGAGATCGTTCCTGACCTAGGTCAGGAGGACCCTCAGATAATCAAATTGGCATTGAGATCGGACATGATAACAAAGGCAAATTGAACTAATGTAATGGTGTTTCTTGTGTGTACCCCTTTCCATGTCATTACCTCCTTGTTTGGCCCACATTTTATAGCCAATTAGCATTCAACTTGTATTTGTTTTTGGCAATTGGATCCCTTGTCACCCCATCGGATGATCGACAACTGGTCGAAGGTCATCCTATTGGCAACCAACTTGCACTAGTTATTGGCCGTTGGATAACTGTCTTTCCACATTTTGTATAGATTGACCGGATTGTACTAGTTTGATCCAATCACGGTGATCGGCTCCTTTTGGTTTTCTACAGCCCAATAAACTTTGATATTGAGGAGTGGGTTGTCCCTCTCTTTCTGGGCCTGCTTGGGCCTAAGTTTTCTTGGGCCAAATTTTCATCATCCACAATCATAAAATCATTGGCCATTCCACTTTAATAATTATTGACTCTTTTATTATTATGATAATGTATTTCGAATTCCTTAATTCTTACCTTTCAATTCATTAATTTATGGAAATAAAAAATTTTAATTTATGACATTGTTATAGAATATAAATCAGAATTTTAAATTTTTATTTTTTTTTATTTTTAAAATTTAAGAAATATATGTGACATTTAACTATTAACTATTGGCCCATCCAATTATATTGAAAATTTTAAAACATTTAAATATAAAGTCCAAAATAGAATCTTAGCTATATTTAAATTACATCTCATAACAAATTTTTATTTTTGAAAGTTAAGAATATATGTGGCATGAAACTATTGGTCCATCTAGCCACATATCAAAATTGAAATTTCAGAAAACTTTTAATTAAAAGTCCAAAATAAAACCTTATTCATATTTTAGCCAAATCTCATTTGAAAATATTCAGATGAAAAATCTAAAATAAAATTTTAATTATCTAATTTAACATTTTAGAATCTTTGAATTTTAAATTTTGAAAATAAAATTTATTAATGCTATAATGACCACATTTGGTACTAACTAATGGCGGCTTAAACACTATTTGCATGTGTCTTGCCGCTATTGATACAAAATTAAAAGCAAAACATATCTTTGTATTGAATGAATAATAACCAAAGTCAAAAAGTACAACACAAATAGGAAATCAACCACAACCTTAGAAGTCTAATTACAGATAATAAAATTAAACTATCCTTGATGATTAAACTAAATAACATAAACATAACATAGTTTACATTTGTGTCCGATAAGGTGTCACGTTACATGATGATATTCAAATATAGTATCAAAATATGTTCGTTTTAACATTATTCTTTCTAAAAATCTATAGAAGTTATTTAAAGTATGAATTATACATAATAAAATAAAAAATGTTTTAAATTTTAGGTAAATTACGAAACTATTCTCAAAATAAATTATAAATACACTTCATCTTTTAGTACTAACTGTGTATGAACAATCTGTCCAATCCAAATAATTTTGGTCCAAAAAAAATTTCAGGCCCAGACCAAAGTTCTTATCCACGAATTAGGCTGAGCAATAAAAGGTTTGACATAATTTCAAACTAAAAATTGAGTGAAAAATCAGAACTTGTGTGCCAACACGATTAAATCTATATTTACTATTATATATATAGCAAAACATTGGTTTGTCTTTGAAGTTAAAAGTTTCAATTTATTTTTTTTATAATTTTGAAATTTATGAAATATTAATAGTTTTTGCAGTCAATTTGGATTTTATTAATTTAATATCTCCATCACTGAAGCCTGTAAAATGATTTTCAAATAACTAGTTCATATATGCATCTCCATAACATTTTACGAATTTTATTAATTGGATTTTTGTTCTCTATATAATGTTTGGTTTATGAAATTTTTGGACTTCATTCGACTTGTTTGCCAATGACCATTGATGATGCAATACAGTTAATGGGAGATGGGTCGGACAGATCCATGTGCTCCACAGGTCTGTTGGCCTTCGTCTTCTAAATGCCCACCTACGAAAGGTCCAATGGGGAGGTACCAGGATTGGAGATGGTTTCTCCCTGTAGACACACTCCGACAACCAAATTAGATAGGAAGTGATCAAATGCAATGTATATAGGGAAAGTTGAGAGAGGGAAGAAGAAGAGAGAAGAGAGTATTACTTGCCCTCAAAAATATATCGGAAGTGTCCTTATATCCCTCACTAATCATTTCCTTGTCTACTCTAAACTGTCTCATTGGCCAAAAGTCTATAGCCTAGTTGTCATCGGTCGTGGTGATTTTACATACTCTGGCGTGAGAGGTCTTGCTGCATTAAATGCCTTGACAGCCTCATTTAATGGCCGACGTGTGAACTCAATAACTCTGCAGAATCTTTGTCTACTACGTAGCTGACTCCCTCTCTAGCAGTTGTCTAAACGCTATTGGACCTGGGCCAGCATCAACTTATCATGGCTATTGGGGTTTAATCCACGCAACTGTTCGAAGGCTTGGGATAAAGGTGGATTGGGCCTTCCTGAGCCGTAGACTGGGTCCTCTTGGGATGTGCCCATCAACCATGATGATTTATACAATTTTCATAATTTGTGTATAAGATTTCTCAAAAATAAAATAAAATAAAATAAAAATAGATTGCTTGTGATAACATCTCTCTCTTTTTTTTTTTGATTTGGTTGGTTCATCCATTTTGTACATGTCTTAATATAAAGAATCCATTTGATCTTTTACGACTCTTTGATAATTTATGTTATTGTTGGATTACAATCCATGATTACTTGAATAAAGTTCTTAACTCACAAATAATTGTAATTAAATGAGTCAAATATCATGTAATTCTTCCCTCAAGTAAAATCCAGGGAATCAAATCCAAATTAACGTCTTTTATTAATTCTTTCACACCCATGAAAATAAAAATTCTTGACTCATAAGTAGGTGTAATAAAAATCCTATGTAAATCTTGTTAATAAATAAATAAATAAATAAATAACCCCTCTCCTTAGATTTTATATAAATCTTTTCTTAAAATATAATTCTTGACTCAAAAGCAATTGTATTAAGGGAGTCAAATCCCATATAAGTATTTCCTTAAGTAAGCTTCTAAACTCACAATTAACATAAATAAATCTATTTAACTCACAAATGGCCGTAAATTACCGTTAGCCTACCTTTTTAACATAATTATATTGATCTTCCTCAAAATTTTAATTTACATAGTACTTAAACCTATTTTTCATTAGTAATTTATTAGTCATATAAATAAAAAATGATGTTACAATTTCTTTCTTACTAAAATATATATTTATGTTTTATTTATTTTAGTGTCTACATATTATTGATATTAGTTTCAGTCATTCTAATTACACTAAAAAAAGAAAAAAAGATTAATGTAATTAGCTCAAAAGTATAGGGTTGATTATATTTTTTTTAAACTTCAATTTTCAATTGCACTGACCTCTTATGAGGTTTAATATGAAATGTAGAAACCTCTCCTAAGGTTTATGAAATGAAAAAAAATCTCCATTGAGGTTTAGTTTTCAATTATACTGACATCTCCTGAAGTTTGATGAAATTGTAGAAGCCTGCCCTAAGATTTCTAAATTGACGGAGACCTCTATTGAGATTTAGTTTTTTGTTATAGATTCTTTTTCTATTACATTATCGTAAAAAAATTTATAATAATAGAAAATGCTGACATCATTAAATAATTTAATTATATTTTTAATTTACCTTTTAAAGCTGTATCCAATTACAAAGAAATAAAGAAACATATATATATGTATATATAAAATTTCTATTGGAGTTTTGGATAAATGAGACATGCATAATTAATAGTAACTGCAAACATTGGAAAGAGAAAAAATAGGAATTGTATTTTATTTTATTTTTTTGTAATCGAACACAATTTTAAAACGTAAAACTAGAAATGTAATTATTAAAATTATATATGTTTTATTTATTGAGACACATTTTTAAAAGGTAAATTGAAAATATAATTAAATTGTTTAATGATGTTAGTATTTTCTGTTATTTTTTTACGATAGAGTAATGAAAGAGAGAATCTATTATAAAAAACTAAACCTCAAGGGAGGTTTCTATCATTTTAGAAACCTTAGGAGAGGTTTTTGTAATTTCATTAAATCTCAGGAAAAAACAATGTAATTAAAAACTAAATCTCAAGGGAGGTTTCAGTCATATCATAAATCTTAAGAGAGGTTTCTACATTTCGTTAAACCTCAAAAAATGTTAGTGCAATTAAAAACTGAACTTTAGAGAGGTTTAAGTCATTTTAGAAACCTTAGGAAAGTTTCTACAATTTCATTAAATCTCAAGATACCCATTATTATTATTATTATTATTATTATTATTTAATTTTTTATACACTATTTTTATAATTTTTTTTAAAAATTACTAAAAATTTTAATTCCAAAACCAATCTTCTATTGGATGTAAAAATTTCCAACAATACTATAAACATAGACTTAGGTTAAGCATAAAAAGCAAAAAAATCGTAAACCGATCCGGTTCAAATCAAATCGCATGGTTTGATTATATTTTCTCAATGTACGGTTCGATTATGATTTTTGAAATAAGTTAACCGTACTTCACAATTCGATTCATGATTTTATAGTTACGAATCCAATTAGAAACAAATCGAACCGTTTAGATTATATATATAATTTGTTACAAAATATAAATATTGAAATATTTTATTTGTTGGAACCATAATTAATGGATTAATTTTGGTTTACCGCTAAACTGAATCAATCCGAACTATGCTTACTCCTAATAGATTTATAAACCCAAAATTTACCCGAAAAGGAATCAACGTCTCAAATGCAAATTAAAGCATCTCCAACATTTACTATTTTTATTATCAAATTTAAGTAAAAACTTGATTTGATATTGAGCGTTTTAATAAAGAATTTTGAATTTTCATCAAGTCACCGATCAACCGAGAGGACGATTGGGAGGATGCCTGGCCAGTCGACCAGCTAGTGTAAATTGTCCATTGCAAAGAAGTGAATGTTCGGGGCACAATCAGCCAGCCGTTTGGTGTTTTTACACTAACAACTATCTATAGTAATTTGATGAAAGATTCAAAACATCCTCAATTTAATACTAAACTAATAAAACAAGTAGAGTACCGTTCTCATCAACTTTTCATTAAATTTAAATTTGATAAAATTTTACTCATGAATCATATACTTGATCAATTTAATCTCTCCACTCAACACAAATATATTCTGAATAAATTATGGATTGCATGGCATTTTTGAAAAATTTCTCCCGCTGGAGACAAGCAACCAAAACCCTAAACCCCCACGGGTCGTCTGTGCCCCTTTTCCTGTAGCACTCCCTGTAGCCCCAAAACGACGTCGTTTTGGGGGCGATTTTCAGAAAAAAAAAAAAAAACGCAGAAGAGGGAGGGGGAAGGAAGGAGAAGGAGAGGGAGAGGGAGGGAGGAGGGAGGAAGGAGGGAGGAGGAGCGGCCGGACTGAACTGGAGGGGGCCATAAATATTGGGAGAGGAGGAGGAGGAGGAGGAGGAGGAGGCGGAGAGGTGGAGGGACGACGGCTGCCATGGCTGCAACGACGGCTGCGACGGCGGCAGAGATGGCGGCGACGACGGCGAGGGACGAGGAAACGACGTCGGCGACGGCGGCAGCGATGCCTCCCTCCTTCCTCCCTCCTCCCTCCCTCTCCCTCTCCCTCTCCCTCCTTCCCCCTCCCTCTTCTGCGTTTTTTTTTTTTTTTTTCTGAAAATCGCCCCCAAAACGACGTCGTTTTGAGGGCTACAGGGGAGTGCTACACGGGAGGGCTACCGAGGATCCGGATTCCAATATTGGCATCTTCAACCAAGTAGTCCTCCGTCTTCGCTCGTCCTGGACCATCCGAATATCAAATGCATCTTTCTTTTCCACAATTTGCTAACCTAAACCACTGATCCATCATATCATCTACAGTCATCATTCACAGTTTCGAATAATGTTCTTATAAAAATAAAAAAAATGTCTTTAAATTAGTGGTTGTGCTGGGTTTGAACCTGATTCCGACAATTTCTTCTCTCTCTTTCCTTCGCTTTTAATAGATTCGATCCCAGTTCTTGCAATGTTTATCAACACAGTATTGTTGATATCTTTCTCGAATTCTATAAATGTCATCAACAACAATGGCAAGTTCGTTAGAGCAACAGAGACGACTACATGGCTCAACAATTCCCAGATTCAATCGACCACGATGATGTGGCGCTAAACATTGCCGATGAATCTGGAGACAATTTCGATTTGCTGAAGCAAACTCATGATCCAATTCCAAGACGGACCATAAAATTTTCCGAAATTCAAGATGATGATGATGATGCTGATGATGATGATGAAGACGACGATGATGATTCGGTTCCTGGAAAGCCAAGGATGTTCATGTCTCGGACCAAATCGAGGCTTGAAGATCGACACTGTAGATATAAAAGACTGTCGACAACTGACAAGGATTGCAAAGACGATGACCTGTTCTTGGACGAAGACGAAGATATATTCGGAGAATTCGACTGGAAAGACGCTTTAACAATCGTTCAGTGGGTAAGCCTCTTGTTAATTTTGGTTACATTGGCTTGTACACTTACAATTTATCACTTGAAGAATCGAAAGCTGTGGGAACTTTATCTATGGAATTGGGAAATTTTGATTCTGGTGCTAATTTGTGGCCATTTGGTCTCTGGTTGGATGATTCGAGCTCTCGTGTTCTTTATTGAGCGCAATTTTATCTTGAAGATTAGGGTTTTGTATTTCGTGTATGGGTTGAGAAAGTCGATTCAGAATTTCTTGTGGTTGGGTCAGGTGTTGTCGGTTTGGCATTTCATTTTAGCTGAAGAGATTGGGAGAGTGACCAAACATGGCGTTTTGCGGTATGTAACCAAGATTTTGGTTTGTCTTTGGGTTGGTGCATTGATATGGCTCTTGAAAACCCTGGTTGTTAAGGTCCTTGCATCATCGTTTCATGTGACTGCGTTCTTCAATCAAATTTGGTGCTCTTTGTTCAAGCAATATGTGATTAAGAAGCTCTCTGGGTCTCCACTAGCTCAAGAACAGAGTGAACCCGAGATGAAGAATCCCAAGTTATCAAGGAGGGTGTCTAAGAGACAAGATAAGAAGATCACCATTGAACACCTAGAGAAGATGTATCAGAAGAATGTTTCGCCTTTGAGGATGAAGAGGTTGATGAGAGTAGTGCAAAATGGGAGTCTGTCTACTTTGGATGAGGAATTGCCTTCATCAACTGACGAGGATGAGGCTTCGCTACGAATTAAAGATGAAAAATCTGCAAAAGCTGCAGCCAAGAAGATATTCCGGAATGTGATCAATGCAAGGTCCAAGTGAGTCTTTTTCTCTTTGCCCTTATTTTTGAACTGGACCAACTCTAATCTCATCTTCATCAGAGTGAAACTCTGCTTGTTTTATTTTGTTGATGTGTGTTACGTTACACTCCCATTTATAACGGGTTATTTTATTTATAGATTTGGTGTCCTATTTAGATGGGAAGCCAATACACTGCACCGATCCATTTATTTTTGCACTCTGAAAAAGAGTTGATTGTGGGATTGCCGATATAAAATCCAAAAAAAAAAAGGAAAAAAATTTGATAACATTTTGAAGGACTGGATTTTAAAATCATTGGCCGCTTTCATGCATAATTGATTAATGTACTCAATATTAATATTACAGATCAGACACAAGATCCTGAAGGTTTAGCATTACTTCTTCATTAACCTTGTAAACAATCCCCCACCACCACTCCAAAAGAAAAGGATATAAAATTTGAAATCTATGCACCTTATAAACACCTCAAGATGTCCCCAACAATCCCCTTTTTCTTTGACTGTCTGTTGCCCTTGAGGCCTACCCTTATTTGGCTGCTAACAATTTTTTAGGCCCCCAAAGACTTCTCTCTAAATTGATGAAGGGGACTAAATATATATATATATATATATGATGGTTTCTGATCATATTTTGAGAACTTTATATAATTCATGTGCACCATTTTTAGCCGAAAAAAGCAGCAACCAGTATCCTTAGTCATCGTTATAAGATCATATGACAAAGCTTGCTCTCTTTCTTTAGATATGAATTTATGTCCTATTGTAGATGGAGATGTATATGTGTTGGTGTTATAGATCATATAAACTTGCTGGAATTGAAATATGTGGGAAGATTTTATTATTATTATTATTATTTTTTTTTATGGATGGGGGTTATTATCTAATCCTTTTCAATGTGGAATGAAAAGTTTTGGCTTCAGATGTCTTCTCAGTATTGATACGTGGTGGATCTTGTTGATCTGCTTTCATTTGGCATCATATCCCTTATCAGTTTCTCTTTGTGTGTAAAAGATACATCTACCTAGACGATTTGATGCGCTTCATGAGTAAAGATCAAGCTTTGAAGACCATGGATCTTTTTAAAGGATCAAATGAAAACAAGGGAATCAACCTGGAATCTCTCACTAAATGGATGGTAAATTTTATGTCTTGAGTTTTTGCATTCACTCTATCAGCCTGAAAGGCTTTTTAAGAACTCTCCTTTTGCGCATGATAAGTAAACTCAGGCTGAGATTTTTTAGGCTCTAGGCGAACTTCTAAAATGGGACCGTTTATACATAATCACAAATAAATAAATAATTGTGGATAAAATGATAATTACTCACAATTATTATTTTTTAAAGTCTGCTTGCATGTATAATCAGCAAATTTATATATTAAAATATATATATATATATATATAGATTAAGATATGAAGAAAACATTACAAGAACTCAAAAAATAAAAATTTGGTCTTGTTGCTTTTAATTTAAGAAAAAAATTCAGATTACAAGAAAAAAACAAATGCAATCTAAAACTATAATACCAAATAAAAATTAAATCAACTACGACAATGTATCCCTTAAACATTATTCTTTTAGTCTGTTTAGCTACAAAATTACTAATTAGGCTTGCATAACCTAGTTTGTGTACTATATCCTTTTCAATAGATAATATAGCTAATGCATTAAATCTTTCTAATTACATGGCTGATCAAAGATAAGATTATAAGATTGTGGACTTGAATAAGTTGGATTGCCCTCATCTTTCAACCTACTAATACTATACAACTAAACTTATTTGGGGATCTTAAATTTTGTTAAAGTTTGGGGGTCTTGCTTGCCTACCCCCAAGATCGACCCTGAGTAAACTTGCCCCACACGAGTTGTACTTTGCAGAGTGAGGTTCAGAGGTTGAGCGATCAACACTTAAATTCGCTCTTTGGCATGGATTTTTTTTCTTAAGAAACATAGATATAGACACGAGACGCAGATAAGAGTCGATATGAATGTTTGCATAACAATTTTAAAAAACTAGACAGGGACATGATAACAAATATATATATATTCATGAAAGTAATCCTTCTGCCGTCCCAAAATATTAGTCCCTTGTTCCATTTTTCATTGTCCAAAATATTAGTCCATTTTCAAAAAACAAGGACTAAAATAACATGAATTTCCTATTTTGTGCTTCTTTTAAGTTCATTAATGGTGACAATTGATGTTCCCAAAAAAAAGTCAAAGGGTTATTTGAAAAGTTAATATTTTTGAAATGTAATAATTGTACTACCAAGAAAAGTTGGATTCCCTAAAAGGGACTAATATTTTGGACGGAATGAGTAATATTTTCTTCATTTTTCGTGTTACAAATACATTTATATTTTATATTTTTCACATATTATATATTATAAAAGGAAGTTTGAACAAAAAATCTAAATATCTATTTTAGATGTTTTATTCATAAACAAATCAATATATCTTGGCTTTAGAATTTCTAAATTACAAAGTCTAGAGGAGGGTAGAATAATCTGAAAAGCACATACACTTCTAAGAAAGTAGAGTGTCATGTTCGACACTAACATGACATGACATTTGTCACATTTTCAAACACCTATCGGACATATGTCCAAACATATCCTACTATTTTTAACACTTTTCTGGACTTGGATACTCTTTAGACATTTGTGGAGCATGTGTCTATTACTTGAATACACATGAAGCACATTACAAGTTTGAATGGAATAACTTGAAATCCGATAATAAAACAAAAAGTGTAAATTTATACTTATTCTCTTTCTTTAAATTTGAAAATTATTATCTTTGACTTACATATTTATATATGACATTATAATTATTTATCCTTATATATGATATATTATAGAAATATAAAATTATATATTTTGCACGTGTCCCTCACATGCCATCCCCTACATTTTTTGAAAATTTGTGTGTTCTGTCACATGTCCAAAGGTTTTAAAGGCAAATGCGTAAATCGAGATGTTTTTCCCCTCATGAGGTGAGGCATAAGCATTTTGAATTTTAAAATTTAATATTTAGTAAATAAATTAAATATTTTAAAATAGTGGAAAAATAAATAAATAATTAAATATAAAGGTGTAAAATTACTTTTCTCATTAAGGCATTGAACATTTCACTGCAGAGAATGAAGGTTGCTTTCATTGAAAGTGAAATTGACATTCTTAGCTTTAGTGATTGAGCTTCTCACTTGAGCATTAACTTTGTATTATTTATTGGTCATTTACTTAATTTTTTTCATAAAATATAGTCATAAAAGAGGTTCTTTTGTATTTTTTGCTTTTCATTGTTTAAAGGGCAAATTATGCTGATAGTCCCTTTACTTTGGTCCTTGTATCATTTTAGTCCCTGTAATTCTAATTGGCTCGATTTTGACTTTGAATTTATGATTTTATCTCAATTTGGTCCACTTGATTAAATTTTTTAGCATTTTCTTATGAAAAATACTCAAATAAGTGGCATGCGACATGCTTTTAAGGGTGAAATTATAATTTTTCTCAACTTAGTAAGTTAATCTCAACCAACTCAATGATCATTTTCATCAAAAACTCTAATGATTTTATTGATTGGACCAAATTGACACAAAATCTAAAATTAAGGATCAAAATTGAGTTAATTGAAAGTATAGAGATCAAAATGACACATTGGGTGAAATGTAATAAGGACTACTAGTGCAATTTGCCCACGTTTATACTATCTAGTAGACTTGGGCCTTGTTTGGCATAATCGACGATAGTACAAAAACCCAAAAAGTTACTAAAAAAGTCAAAAAGTCCCTACTATTTGGGGGAAGCGTGTGGGGGGAAGCCTAGAATTACAATTTTGCCCTTTGAATTCAACAGCCCAACAGTGCAGCTCACTGTTGCAAATTACTTTGCATCTACATTTTCTCAAATGCGATGACGTGGCACAATGTAAGCCATGAATTCCCATTTAAAATAAATAAATAAATTAAAATGCACGGAATGAAAATAGTGTTGCTGCATGTGTCAGGAAGGGTAGAACAGTAATTTTGATATTTGCTACAATATTTTATTATACAGTTTTTCGTAAAAAGTCAAAAAATTATCCCAAATATACATCTTTTTTTTCTCTATTTTTTTAGCCAAAAAGTCAAAAAGTGCACTTATATAGCACATCCCAAACAACCCCAGTTTAACAAGAGTCTAAGGCAATCTCTTCATATGCGTATGCAAAAGGCATACAAGGCGCACCTAAGACGCATGCCTCAAATTGTGATGCGCAAGCCTTTGGGGAGTATAGCCTAAAATTAATGCCTTGATGCATTTTACCTTAGTCTCAAGGTGAGGCGAGCATCAAGGTGAGCCGCAGTAAAGCTTTTGAAAACTTTGTCTGTATCCATGCTTCTTAGAGAAATAATTATTACGTTCACATTATTTTGATTTTAATCATTGGCTCCTAAGTTATTTTATTGAAACTCATGATTGAGTTTTATGTGTATAAGTAATGGATGTGTATCCCATATCCACCTAGTGTTTGAAATGTGTTTAGTTCATAAACAGTACACCCAATTCTTTTTAATGGCATTGCGGTGTTCAGATCAAAATCGAACTAATTCTCAGGGATGCACAGGCCCTCAATAAGGAGTTTTCGGCAAGTGCACCATGATTAATTCAAGGGTTTTCCCCCCAGTTCGATGGCCCCAAGGAATTGTTAGCACCTATGAAGTATGGGTACTTCAAAAAAAACAAGCCGTACCCGTACTGGATACCTACTGGCATATGGTACCTTATATGGTACTTCTGCATACGTACCGGGTACACGAAACACGTATGTAAATTTTTTCTTCTTAATTTTTGGCAAACCCAGACGTACTTATTATATATCCAAGTTGTACCATACCTCAGTTGAAACAATATTTTCTTCTACTACAGAGATAAAACTCCTTTTACTAGACTTTCTTTTTTATTTTTAGTTTTATGCTTAGCATATTTTTTAAATTAAATTATGGTTTGTAAGTTATTTAATATATTGACATTTAATTTTGATTTATACCTTTACTTTTGGCATTAAATGTTAATTGTAGGTTGGATCTTATCAAATTAAACCATTTAATTAATTTTTGCATTATTCTAAATTAAAAATAAATATTTTTGTACAAGGGTACCAAGTTGTACCCGTACCCTATTTTTTTTAGATTTTACTGTATTGATATACCCGTATCGTACCAGTACAAGTATTGTACCCGTACTAGTATGAGTATTGTACTCGTACCCGTGCTTCATAGGTTAGCACGCAAGAGGTTTCAATTTCTGAACCTTGGAGGGAGCACATCCCCAAGACCCAATGCCTTGCCACCAGGTTTACCCCTCGGGGTTTAAAAAGTACACCCAATTTAATCCCCGTTAAATTTTAAAAAAAAAATAAGACACATTTAGACATGTATTCGACACATGGTAGAGTGTAACATATGGTAGATGTAAGATACATGTTCAACACAGACACAACACCTTCTTAGAAGTGTTCGTACTTCTTAAGGTTTTATATTTTTTTATGTTATGCTCTTCTAAAAATGATATAATTATGTTTATTTTCTTTTCTCTTATTTATTTATTTATTTTCTCTTCCCTTGAAAGGTTGATGCATTTAAAGAAAGGAGGTCTCTTGCATTGTCTCTAGATGATACAAAAACAGCAGTGGATGAACTTCACAACATATTGAATGTCATTGTAACCATCATCATTGTGATAATCTGGCTTTTCATATTTGATATTGCCATATCCCATTTTCTTGTGCTGGTTGGCTCCCAGCTTCTTTTGGCAGTGTTCATCTTTGGGGACACGTGCAAGAGAATATTTGAGGCAATTACATTCTTATTTGTGATGCACCCATTTGATGTGGGTGACCGTTGTGAAGTTGATGGAGTGCAGGTAAACAATTACTAATTTTGTTTATTTTGTGAGACATTTTTCTTCTTTTTATTGCATGCTTTTCTATTTTATGTTAAGGAGTCTAACTTTTATTTCTTTGGATTTCAGATGGTAGTTGAAGAGATGAACATATTAACTACGGTGTTTCTAAGATACGATAATCAGATGATTATATACCCGAATAGTGTTCTAGCTACAAAGCCCATAAGTAATTACTTCCGTAGTCCAGACATGTTAGATTCAGTTGAATTCTCTATTCACATCTCGACTCCAATGGAAAAGATCGCCAGTATGAGGAAAAGCATAATAAGGTATCTTTTGAAATCTTAATTCTTTACCATTATTTTATGTTGTCTTCTTTCCATCTTGTGTGTGGCTTAATCTTTGGAATGTTGAAGGTTTGTTCTTACATTTCCGGCAACATTATACAGTTTAGGAACAAACTGATTGAACTTCAGCATTCTGAAATAATTCAATGAATGCGTCATTCTGCTCATGTTTTTAGAACGTTACAAATAACTCTCATCAATGACTATATACAATTCTTAGAGAGACTTCAAAATTTGAAATTCCTCCTACAATCAAATTTCCAGTGTAATTTAAAGTTTACATTTAATTTTGTTTCTCCATAAACATAACTACATGAGTGAAGAAAGAAGAAAAAAATGATTTGAAGTAGACCTGTTCAGATTGGGATGTTTTCTTAATCGTCATCTTTCTGTATTCTAATTCACCTGATAAAAATGGACTTAAAACTTTTCGGGGGTATGTCTTGCCAATTTACCACCCTGTAACCATCCAACTTGTTTAATTTCTAATTGTTGTATGATTTTTTAATAATATGATAAATTCCATAAAATAATTTTGATTTTATAGTTATCCAGGAAAAAATATACTTTTAATTAAGTAATTTTTATTTCGTGGACTTTAGGATCGGCAGTTGCTTACCATTAATTAGACACTTGTATATCTTCATTTGATTAAGATGTTTTCTTTGAAGCCTATTTACATGCTATTTCTATTACATTGGATGGCAATTCCAGCATTTGTGCCGTAATAAATTGAAGTTGGCTAACCTTCTTTTTTCCATCAAAATGCTTGATAAACTGAAAATTCTGAAATTGATACTCACCTTTTTCTTTTTCTTTTTTCTGTTTTTCCCCTTCTTTTTTGTCATTGACTTCTTGCTGTGGGCATGCATTATTTATCAGTTACATTGATGAAAGGAGTGATCACTGGCACGAGGCTCCAACTGTACTGATAACAGATGTGGAGGACATGAACAGAGTAAAGATGGTGGTGTGGGTTAAACACAGAATGAACTTTCAGCATATGGATGAGAGGTGGGTTAGGAGAGCTTTACTGGTTGAGAAGATGATCAAAGTGTTCCGGGAACTTGACATTGAATACCGTATGTTGCCTCTTTACATGAATGTCCGATACATGCCTGCAGTGACGTCAGACAGGCTTCCGTCTAATTCGACAACCTGTTCTGGCTGATTGTACATTGAGATCTTAGCAGCAGTGCTCTCTCTCCCCTCTTTGGAACGATGCAAAAATAAATGAGAATTGTTGAGGTTGATGACATGATTTGCCCATGAAATGTTAGCCTTATAACAAGGTTATGTATTTTATATTATTTTGATTAGGTCACTCGGGTGAAAAATCCAAACCTGTTTTTTCTATGCTCAAAAGTCCACATGCTATTTTATTATGTCCATAAGGACAAGCTTTTATGAAATGACAAAAATACCCATGTATATATATACATCGTTCACAAATCAAACCCTAACCAAACTATTTTCTCTCTCTCTTTCGTTTCTCTTTCTCCGGCTCCACAGCTCTCTACTCTCTCTCTCTCTCTCTCTCTCTCCACTTCTCTTCACCCTCTACCGCCGTTGCCGCCACTGTTACTTTCTCGCTGTACGATCTCTTCACGATTGTCGCCACACAACTTTATTGCCATCTTTCTCAATCGATCACTGTCGTAGCTCTATCGATCAATAGATCTTGCGAATCGCACTCTACCACCACTACCGCTATCAACAACATCTACCGTAGCACCAGCTTCGACTCCTCCTGATCTGGCAACGTCAATGTTCTTCATCTACTCCTCATTCATTGGCACCACCGATATCCATCGTGGCACCAGGCTCGTCGTTCCCACTTCCATCGTTGTCGTGTCGGTCTCTGATCGTATATCACTCGCTCTTTCTCTCTCCGATCTCAGATCTGCGACAATGCCTTGATGTTGGTCGTAGCTTCGGCGACTCTAAGGTTGAATCGTCATCGAAAGAAATGTTACTTTTCAATCGCACCATCGACGATCAAGTTGTGCTAATTATAAACAATGTTAAACCCTAAAACTCATAAAAGGCTTCTCTCTCTCTCTTTCTCTCTCTCTCTGTATATATATATATATATATATATGGTCTTTTTGTCTATTGCTTTTGAAGATGAACCCTAAGCTTCTTGTGAAATCAAAACCAGACAGAGACCAAAGCTTCCTCTCTTTTTTTGTTTGTTTGTTTGTTTTGTTTGTTGTTGTTGTTGATGTTGATGATGATTGCAACAGATAGAACAAATCATGAATGGATTTGTTCAAATTTTGAACAGATAATAGAATTTGAACAAATAATAAGATATATTGAATAGATAATCAAAAATTTTGAACAGATAGATTTATATTTTGAATATATATGAAAAAATGAATAGACAAGAGAAAAAAAAAAATTAACAGATAGATATAAATTTGAACAAATAATTAAAAATTTTGAACACAGAAAAAAATTTGAACAGATAGATATAAATTTAAACAGATAGTCAAAAAAGTCAAATAGATAAAAAAAAGTCAACAGATAAATTAAGACAAAATTGAAAATAAAATGTCTTCCAAAACCAACAAAAAGATTTTTCACTAAACTATTTCACAAATGGTGGACTCATTACCAATAAAAAAATATCCGCTGAATCTAATACCTTATACTTTTCTTAAATTGTATTTACCACAAATTTTGTCTTTTTATTATTTATTATTATTTGGGTGGAATCTCTCCAAGGATAATGGGTAAGTTAGGACATTTGTTAGTAGAATCTAACATAAAAGGTGTTGCTAAGTACATTTACAATTTATTGATTTTTGTTTACATAAAACATTAAACATGTTTTTTTGTAAAAACGAAAATTAAAAAAAATGGTTGCATAATTCAAGTTATATGGATTATAATTTTTCTGTTTATTTTTTTCATTTGGTGAAGTGGGCTTTAAAAAAAATAAAAATAAAATAAAGATTATGGTTTCACTTAACTGAGAAAAGAAAATATTAGTGTCTCATCATTTTATTTAAATAAACAAGAATTAAAAGAAAATACATGTATCTTTATTTTACTTGTTCTATATTTATATTTGGATTGACATTTAAGTATTATAAAAAAAATTATATACAATAATTTTTGTTTCTAAGCAAACTTTATTAATTTTACTAATAAACAAAACATTAATTTCCCAACTAAAAAAAACAAAACATGAGTTTTTTTGTCATGAAACAAAATATGAATTTTAAGAATTTTTTTTTTTCCTCTTAATTTCTCATTTTCATTTTTTTCCCTCTCAAATTTTCACCTTCTCAATCAAGCGATGAAATTTGTTTACTTCTAATTCTTTTTTTTTTCTTTTTTCTTTTTTTTCACTAAAACCTTTCAAACGGAATGATGTTTTGTAAAACGTTTAATTCAAAGCGCCAGGGAACTTAGGAAAGAAAATAAATGATTAAATAAGGAGATAAAAGAGAAGAAGAGAAAAAATTCTGACTTCTCTCTAAGAATAAAATTAAAAAAAAAATTCATTATTTCTCTATTTTGTTTGGTTAAATTTAAAAAAAAAATTAAACAGATAAATTATTTCATGCTATATATTAAAATAACCTTCAATAAGTGGGGGTTTTTTTTTTGTTTTTTTTTATTTTTTATAATATCTTCTATATCTAAATGACAGTTTTGGAATTATAAGAAAATAATTAATCGGTTTATTTTTTTTCTCAATATGGAGATTCAAAATGAGAGTTATATTTTCTTCCGATCCATGATATGGATTGAAGGGTAATATTTGGGCTTGTGAAGCCCATCATAAATTATGTTTTGATGATTTAAATTATTTATTTTATAAATTTTCATGTATATCATCTATATAAAAGTAAGTCAATCTAATAATTAAAACATATTTAACTTATAACATTTGTCTAAAAAAAATAAAAAAGATAATAAGTATATTTTGAAAAATATATCATTCAGTTTTTTTAATGACAAATATCAAATTAATCTAATTTAAAAATATGTAATATACACAAAATATTTTATAAAATGTAATATTAAAATCATCGAAATGAGACCAGCAATGGCCTCTTTTCGATAAGCAATGGGCCTCCTGAACCCACGCAACACCGTACTGTCTAAATCATGCGCAATCATTTGAAAAAAATACTTTCCATTTTCCTATTCTTTAGGAGGGGAACGAAGTAAAATATATTTACAGTGTGTGATTTTAATTTTTTAGATTTAATTTTTTAAAAATTGAATTTTTTATTTTTTATATTTTTTATTTTTAGTGAATAATTTTAAAATTTTAAGTAATTTTAAACAATTTTTTTTATATGTACCTTACTTAAAATATTTATAAAAAAAATATTTTAAAAAATTAATAAATATACAAAAATACGAAAAATATACTGAATTTTTATATTTTTTTGTATTTTTGGTAATTAGTAATTTTTTTAAAGATTCTTTTCACAAATATTATACTTTTTAAGTATATTTATGTTAAGTATATCTAAAAATTTTAAAAATTATTTAAAATATTAAAAAAATCAGTGAAAACAAAAAAACACAAAAAACAAAAAGTGAATTCAGAAAACTAAAACCAAACAAGTTGATTTTTACTTCTTTTTTTCTTGTAGGTTAAATTATATCTACATCCCTTGAGATTTATGATTAATACAAATTCCCACTTCATCTTTTGAAAATTACACTAAACCCTTTGTCAGAATTTTTTTTTTTTTTTTGGTACATGTAGATAATGGATTTGTTGGACGAAAAATATTAGGGACCCCAAATATTTTACGAATTATTCTACCAAATGTCTTATATGGGTGTAGTACCACATGTGACTTACATAATGTGGGTCCTACACTTATATGAGACATTTGATAGAACATTTGATAAAACATTTGAGGTCTCTAGCATTACTCTTGTTGGACATGGGTCTTGTTATGTGGGGTTTGAGATCTTCTTGGTTGGTGGTATTCATCAAAAGACATTAAATTTATCTAGAGGTGTAAATTTCGCCCGGTCCACCAGGGCCTAGGCCTGAGCTGGCCTATGTCGGGCTTCGCGAGCTCCCTCCAAAATTTAGGCCGGCCCGGCCCGGCCCGACCTACGAGCCAGAAAATTAGGCCTAGACTCATGGGTATTTGGGCCTTAAGCGGGCCGGTGGACCAGGTCTCAGGTTTGGGCTTGAGCTTGGGGCGGACCTGAACAAAATTTTTTGTTTTTTTATATTTTTTCTACCAAAATTTATTATTTTTCATTAAAAAAGACAATGGGCCTCAGGCCGGGCCTTAAGTGGGCCGATAAATCGGGCAACGGGCCGGTCAAGACTTCAAAACAATGGCCCAAGCCTTGGCTTAGGATCTCGGGCTGGGCTTGGACCCGAGCCTAAACGTGTCGGGCCTCCCACGAGCTATTTTTACACTCCTAAATTTATCCTATTTAAAACTTTGTTGAATTTGTCAAAGATATCTTTCATTTCAAATAGAATAATATTAGGGATCATGAATTTGTCCTATTTATTAATTTATTCTATTTATTAATTTTTTAAAATATTTTTTTTATAAATATTTTACTATTTAGATACATCTAAATAAGGTACATCTAAAAAAGTAAAAAAAATTACTTAAAATATTAAAAATATTCACTAAAAATAAAAAGATACGAAAAATGAAAAACTTAATTTTCAAAAAACTGAAACTAAACACATTAATTACTCTTCCAAATATTGTTGGATTTGTCCTTATTGTTGAGACTTGTTCCCATTTGAAGAGATCATGGCTGTAAAAGAGAGAACTGGGTTTGATAGTTTAAGGGTAAATTTGGTATTTTGAGAAAAATTGTTGCTTATATCATTAGAATCTGGGAGCTGCTATTTACACACACACAACCCCCTCTCCACACACACTTAATGAAGGAGGTGTGTGGAGAGTGTAGAGAGGGGGGATGTGTAGAAAGTGGATGTGGGGTGTGTAAATAGAAGCTCCCTCAGAATCTGTTAGTTGACTTTAACATAGGATTAACAAAAGGGGACAATTGTAATGTGATTTAAAACCTTGAGAGGTGGAGTATAATTTTGCAAATGTGAGGGGTAATTGGTATTTGTAACAATTTACCCTTTGTTTTTTAAATCACCCAATCCAAGGGGTGTTAAGCTAAGCATAAGCTGCTTCCAAATCAAATCAGTGAGTGGAACAAGATGGTGAGATTAAACCTGTAAGGAAGAGGGCAGTCATATTGTCTTTGCGGCGGCGGTGGGCTCATTTCATCTTCTTCAAATCGGCAAGTTTTCAGCCCTTCGACCACCCAGTTTGTTTCTACAATTTCTGGTATTAATTAACTGGTGTATATTATGCGCATCTCTTGTTTGATAATATGCTTGACTGGAAATTACTTCTTAATTGTATCAGAAAAACTCAAAATAGGAGGTGGGAAAATTATTTTCTTGTAAAAACTTTTCAGTGAAAACATTTTACAGAGTATTCACCTCCAACCAAACGGAGATTCTAAAAAAGATTTTAACTTTTCAAAAACTTAGTTAGATATAAGGCCTGATTTTGATGTTTTGTTTGAGGCCTCCAAAAACTTTACTTAGTGGCAGAACCGCATTGAGTTGAAATCTTTGGAAAAATACAAACCAATTGAACCCTATTTTTACTTGATGGCAACTGATCACTTTTCTTTTCTTTTTTTGTTATTAATTTGATTGTTTGTGTGATGATCATTATAGTTTAAAAAGCGATCACATATCTCCGTAAAATACGAAAACAAAATTGCATCTACACACACAAAGAGATATAGAGGGATAAAGAAAGAAATGGGAGAAAAAGGTGAAGAAATAATGTAAAATTTATAGGAGAATATTTAGTATAATTAAACATTTAAAGTGACAAATTGTAGGTATGTTGTTGAAAAGCAAAGGAAAGAGGAGGTAAAAAAATTTAGGAGAATTTCCAAAGAAACAAATAAAAATTAAGATTTTTTTTTTACTAGAGGTGAAAGTGTAATTTTCAAAAAATTGAGGGGGACACTTGGTCCTCATGTGGCTCCGCCCCTATATAGAACGCAAATACAGCACTTATTATCGCTGCAACAGTTGAAGTTGAAGGAATGACTTATAAGGGGTACTAGCATTTACTCAATTGAAATTTCAGGTGGTAATATAAAAATTCATCCAAGTACATAGCTTGTTGGAGAGATGGAGGCATCTGTGACTGGGGGCAAGAAGGAGGACAACAAAAACAACAATGTGGCAACAGGGTACAGCAGCAACAATGTCAAGAAGGCAAGATTGCAGTCAACAATGGCCGCCCTCCTCAATGATCCTATCCTCACAGATGTACCAAAGAAACCAACACTATCGGATGTTGACAATCTCATCAGTTTGGAGCTTGGCAGCGCCATGCGCATTTCCATCCTTAAATTAGACGGCACTTCCCTCGGTACTTCAAACAAACACACGTGCACACACACACACACACACATGCACTCTCTCTCTCTGTCTCTCTCTCTCTCTCTCTCTCTCTCTCTATTAGTCATTTTGACAAACATGTAACTTACGTGTGTACTAATGATTTTCAATCGGTTGGATTTCCATTTGATGAAGATGTGGTGGTGATGAATTCTATGAATGTGAAGGATTTGAAAATGGCAATAAAGAGGAAAACTAATGACATGGAGCAGTCCAAGATGGGTCATCGTCACATTTCTTGGTATGTCTATATATATATAATTTTGGATGTCAATGTTCAAATCAAAGTTTAAAAGGTAAATGCATAATGCGAGGCGTTTAATTCTTCGTGAGATGAGGTGTAAGCTGTGTTACATGGACTCTTCTATTTCCCTCATATTACCCGTATCCACCAAATATGACATAGGGTAAGGGTGTGAGATATGTGTTCGACACCCATATCCAATTTAGACACAAGATCCTTTAATTTGTGGCAATACATGAAGAAGAAGAAATTCACATTTGTTAGTAAAGCAATATTTTTAGCTTCTCACATAAATTAGATATAGAAATTTCATATTTTTCCTAAATCTTATTTAATTTCTAGTATATTTCTACGTAATTTATAGCATCTCATCCGAGAATATTATATAATATGCAATATATATGTGCATATCATGTATCTCTATGCATATCTAATTTTGGATATGTATCCCAATATTCTAAGATTTAAATTTATGAAGGTCTGATACTTAAATACACACCCGCACCCGATACTCGTATCCGAGTCCATGTAACATAGGGCGTAAGCCTTGAGACTTCGAGGCATAAGCATTCGAATTTTGAATTTTTATATTTCGTAAATAAATTAAATATTTTTAAATAGCAAAAAAAATTTTAAAAATGATTATGAAGGTGTAAATACTTTTCTCCTCAATGCTTCAAACATTTCAATGCAAAGAAGGAAGCTTGCCCTCATTGAAAGTGAATCAACAGTCTTAGCTTGGATTATTGAGCTTTTCACTTGAGCCTTAATTTGTTTTGTTTTGTGTTTTCTTCATTGGTCATTTATTTGATTTTTCTTATGGAATATAGTTGCAAAGAGTTTTTATTTTTATTTTTTATATTTTATATTTTTATTTTTTGTCTTTTTATGATTAAATCATCTACTAGACTAATTTTAACTAAAGCCCAAGATAGATAGGCTATTTATATGCGTACTCATCATACGTTTTTGCGCAAAAGGCATACAAGGCGCTCTTGAAGCTCATGCCTCAGACTGTGTGATGTACGAGCCTTTGGAGAGTATCACCCAAAAATTGAAGCTTCGATGCTTTTTGCCTTAGCCTCACCTCGAGGAGAGCATCGAAGTGAATCTCAGTAAAGTCCTTTAAAACTTTGGTGAAAATTTAATAGTAATACAGAATCACTATGAGACCACCTTTGCAATTTTCTTTAGTTGACATATGAGAACTTTCTATAGCTTATCTTGTGCTAACTACTAACATTTTGGTTCATTGAACAGTACATACTGTAGATGTATTCAGCTTATGAGATTGTGCTTGTAAGATGGCAACAATTTTTCTGGACATGATCTAGTTGCTGTTTGAACTGGTGAATCAAGAAGACAACAATCCATTTATGGCTGCCAATATTTATCTTTTGCTTCACATGAATTTAAACTGATTTTCATTTATGCAAATTAATGTTTAAAAAGCAAAAAAAAATTATGCAAATTAGTCATGGAGAGCTACTCTTGATTTCCGAGAAAAAAAAAATTTGAAATTGGTATTTAGAATTTTCCATACATTGCAGAATTCCTAACATGTAAACTAATTTTAAAATTTTTTATTCTTTTTCTAATTATTGGTACTTATTATAATAAAGCTCGATCTTGAATTTCATTTCTAATACCGCATCTCCTGGTTATGCTAGTTATAGATCACTTATTTTTGAATTTACAGGAAGCATGTTTGGGCAAACTTTTGTCTCTCCTACCATAATGAGAAGTTACTTGATGACAACTCTGCCCTTCAGGATTATGGCATTCGTAACAATTCTCAGGTATGGGTTCTATGCTTTCTCACTTTCACGAAGTTATATTTCTTATGAGTTCTTTCCTGCCATCTGACCACGAGCTCTTTTATTTGTTCGGTAGAGATCATTATTTTTATATGGACGATGCTTTAAGCACAATGCATTATGCAGATTCCATTATGATTCTCTCAAATACAAATTTGAACATTCCCAAAAAATTGAATGACGGTTTTAAATTTTCTAAATCATTCCATGTTAGAAACCGTTCACCACTAATGGCACCACTTCAACATAGGCCAATCATATCAATGATGGAAAGGAAAGCTGAAACTGAGTCTCCATCTAATATTCATGTGCACAGGCACATGGATACGGACATGAGACACAATGATTTTGAAAAAAATTATAATACAAACACGGAGAAATACAGAAAATAAAATACTTCTATGCCATCAATTGTAGCAAATCCTTAGGCTTGTGTTGCTTTAAGAATGGTGGATATTTTGTCTTCCGTGTCCTCTATTTCCATGTTTTATAATCAAACAAAATTTAACATTTTAATCTTTCTTTTCCTCATTTGGGTTATTATGTCTTTCTAAATAAAAATCAAATGAAACAAGCTCAATGAAATTCCCTTTCCGAGTCATTTATAAGTCATTTAGTTTTTATATTTCTACAATGGATATATTATGATGCAGGTGCAATTTGTTCCCTACGTCATGTCGAGGACTTCTCAAAGACATTCAAGGAGGAAGAGAAAACACGGTTTCTTTCACGGTCTCAACAAAATTGCCTAAAAACCAATGTTCACTTCACCTCAAGATGTTGCATCCTATTCCTGATAGCCGATTTTTCCTACATATGTGGGCAAAGATCCCTGGTGTCAGAGGCAAGTTAGATAGGCTTGTCATGTTCATTGTTTATATAAAATTCCGACAATATATTGACATAATTGTTTGACAAAATATTACTCGGAACTTTTTCATTTGTGGCATTCAATGTCCAACGAAAAATAATAACCTTTTTTCTTTATAGAATTAGAAGGAAATATTCTATGCAGCAGAATGAAACTAGTAGATGTTATGATTTTACAAGAGGTCGACCTAATTGTATGAAACACTCGCACATTTCAAATGCCACACTGCAATTTCACAAAAATAAGCCCCATAAAATATAATTTGAATTTTCAAAAATTATTTGTTCCAAATAATGAGGTTTTCATTTATTTCACCAAACTAATTTTTAAAAAAAATTCAAAAAACTCAACCAAACAGCCCTTTTGGACCCCCAGAAACATGGCAGATTCAACAGATTACCCAATAAAACCCTGGAACAACCAAAAAAAGCAAAAGATATCTCAGAAAAGAAAACCAAGTACTCTACTCCCTACTCCCGGACCAACAGCCAAAACTTGTTTGAGCAACTATTTGCGAAACCTATTCTTGAAATTAAAATTTGAAAACAACTTTCTTTTCAGGAAAAAACAGAGAAACTAATTACCACAAAAAAAAAAAAAAAAAAAAAAAAACTTAAAAATCAATCAAACAAGCTTAGCCATGGCCCCAAGAATTGTAGGGCTGTTACCCTGGATTAGAGGGAGCCCTTTCAGAAATTCTCAAAGGCCAGGGCTGAACCCAGCCTAAGAGGGGGTTTGGAAATAGTTTTCAACCAGCAATTGACGTGCCTCGGTCAGAACCTCACTAGCTATGTCATTATTCTACCCCTTTCCGTGAACCCTTTGTTTGGATAGAGTGTTCAAAAATTAATTCCATCACAGTTTTTAAAATACATTTCTGTTTCACGTTTAGCAACAGTTTGCAAGCTAAAACTCTCACCCGGTCATACATGCGCTCAGATTCGTCTTCTCCATTCTGAAAATTCATGTGCCAAAGAAGAGCAAAGCTGATGCTTCATGGGTGAGCTGCAGCTCTAAAATTACTTCCTCCTCTCTTTGAATGAATCTCTGACCTTCAAATCCAAACAATGCCTGCGAACCGATTTATTCCCACCCATAAATTGGCATCGACGAGCTCCCACAAATCAAGTGATGGTCAGTTTGTGCGTTGTGGTCGATTCACCCTCCAAGTAACGAAACAACAACAACAAAGAGGTATAGTGTTCATAAATTTCTATACAAAAATATATATGGGTTCTGCAACTGATTAATTCTATGCTTACTTTCGAAATGTGTTTGTTGTAGGTCAAAGTTGTGAAGCCTTTTATTGAATCAGATGGCGTACTGTAGCATCATGTTTTGTTTTTTTTTGCTTTTATCAGAATTGAGGCGCTAAAGATGACTCGCAGGAGGGGCCATGGCTATGCAGGACAGGTTTGTAAGTACATAGGTACATAGGGTTTGGTTAAAAGTGTTCATGGGTTTGGTTCAGTCATCAGGCACAATAATATACCTACTGAAGGTTCATAGGGTTCACGGGTTTCCCACAATGGAAATAGGTTTACGGTTTCCCACGAAATTGATGAAATGTAGCAAATGAAAAAATTCTAATAATATTGAATTATGTGTAGTAAATTGTGTAGACACTAATGAAATGATATTCTAATTTTTGTTTGACTCCCAATATATATAATACTGATAAATTTGTTAGCCATTTATTTGAACATAACAATATAATAATTAGCAAATAATTTGTGACAGTAATTATTAAAAATATAAAAATATTTTAACTGGAAAATATTAAAAAAACATAATTCGTATCAAATATACATTTATAAGTTCGGTATCATCAGTAATTGAATATTTAGTGTAACCTTCAAATTATTTTGTTTATAATATTTTCAATAAAAAAAGTTTTAATTGAAAATTTTTGTTAATAATTAATTTTTTGAATTGAATTTAAAAAGAGTTTGGTTATGACTGTTATTTTTTGTTAATAATTAATTTTTTCAATTGAATTTTAAAAAGAGTTTGGTTAAGAGTGTTATTTTTTGTTAATAATTAATTTTTTGAATTAAATTTTAAAAAGAGTTTGGTTATGACTGTTGATCAGAAATTTTAGTAGTATTGAGTTGTGTGTTTGATTATGAGTTATAACTTTTTCAATTAAGTTTTGAAAATTCTTTGCAAAATTCATGACTAAACAAATTTTCTTATTTCATATGTCATATCAAATTTTCAAAACTCAATTAAGCACTCAACTCAAAACTCAATTCGACACTCTTTTCAAAATTCATAACCAAACAAATTTTCTACACTTAAATTATAATTTTAAAATTCACAAACTCAAAATACAACTATATTCTCAAATCATATTTCTAAAATTCTATCAAACGCAACCTTTATTCCTTTATCCCCCCAATTTTTTGCTTGGATCTCAAACCAAACCAAACTAAACCAATCTTTTTCACAGTTTCATAAACTTAAATAAATCTAGAGCAAAATAACAAGGGCATGATAATGTTTTCCTCTTTAAAAATTTTGAAAACTTGAAACAAAAGTCGGTGGGAATTTGTTATCGTTTCTTGAAAATTGGTAATAGCTTCCAAATTTTGAGGAATAAAAAACAAGGGTGCTGTCTAAGAGTGTGATTTACAAAAAGGAGTAACCATGAAGATATCTATGTATAGAGTAACTATCCTGCATTATGAGATTTTTTTATTGACAGTGCCTGTTTAATAACAGAAGACTAAGGCTAGGTTTGACATCCTCTAAAAAAATTAAAAAGTCAAAAAATTACTATCCTATCTAACTTACATTGACATCATCTTATTTAAGTCACATCACCTCTCTCTCACATCACTTCAAACACAACTCATATTTTATAAAAAGTTAAAAAATACACTTATTTAGAACATCCCAAACAACCCCTAAACATTTACTTGATTTGAAAAACAAGTAATTTGGTGGACAAATCGCAAAATCTCATTGGACAAACACATGGCCATGTAATGTGCGAGACCCATATAATACAAAATTTAAGAAATAATAAATTTAGAGGACAAATCTCAAAATCTCATTGGAAACTGTGAAATTGTGAAAAATATTAAGGCCCACTTAGGGTCCGGTCCATGGCCCAGCTCATCGGTCTGCTTAAGGCCCGGTCTGAAGTTTGGTCCGCCTAGCCCGAGGCCCAGTGTATTTTTTAATGGAAAATAATAAAATTTTGATAGAAAAAATTAAAAAAAAAAAAAAAATGGTTAGGTCTGCCCAAGCCCGCCTCAAGACCGAGGCCAAGCCCAAGCCTATTGAGCTGGCCCGAGGCCCGACCCACCAGCCCATCTAAGACCCGAATATCCTTGGGTTTGGGCTTGAGCCTGAACTTAATTTTTTACATGTGGACCGGTCCGGCCAGAATTTTGGTAGAAGCCCGCAAGATTCGACATAAGTCGGGTCAGGCTAGATTTACACCCTTAGCCATGTGATGTGCAAAACTCATGTTTTTGCTATTTATGACTCTTCTATAGTTCGAGAGAAGAAATTCATAAATCAGAAACATCTACTCAATTATATTGCCAAACAGATTCTTAAAAAACATTATTACATTTACATGGTTTATAGATTCTTACAACACACAAACCTGTATAACATGTTTCCTTTCCAAAGTTGGTTAACTTGCTTAAGTAATAATAGCCAAATTTTCTTGGCTTATTTTTGTTCCCTGAAAATTCTTTCTTTGTATTCTTTCATTTCTCTTCGGTGTTTCTTTTTGTTCTTCAATCATAATTGATACATATCATATTATATCATTGTGAATTAAATTATGAGAATTTTTTTAAGAGTCTGGTACATGTTCCGTTCAATGATGTAGGCTTTTTATTGCAATATTGAATTTTAGGTTAATTATCTATTAAGTTTTTCTTAATATTATTATTATACTCTTAATATGCTTATCTTTTTAATATTATTAAAATTTTCTGTAACTATTTAAACTATGTAAGTTGTGTACATGGATTTTAAGTAAATGGGTTTTGTTTGCGTAGCTTTATTCTAGCAAAATCGATTCAATTATGAGTGCTAAGAAGAAGTAAATCCTGCAAATTAAGGTTAAAATTTCAAGACTTTAAAACCCTTGGACGTCCCTATCCAACAACAGAAGAGAAGATTCACTTTTAATGCATTTCCAATATCAATCACAAATTGATACCTAACATCGACTTTCAAAAGGCGTTTTATAGGGCTGGGCATTGGCCCACGTAGACCGTCCAACCCAACCTTATTTTCGTAGAGCTTGGGACAGATACTTTGGTCCATAGAGTAGGGACTCTATTTAAAGTCAAAATATGTCTCAATACATCTAATTTAAATTTATAAATTTTAATTTTTATTATATCTTAATATAAATGTATTAATAAGAACAACACATATTAAACCCTAAAATATATATATTTTTTTCTAATGGTACACCTTAATCAGTTATTCCTATTCAAATCTCTGTATCTTCTTTCTCAAGAGATCAAAGTTATTTTTTCTTCTTCTTGTTCTTCTTGTTCTTCCTCATCATTCCTCCAAAACTCCAATCTACCCTATCAAAACTCATCATCGTCATCATCAACATCATTTTTTTTTTTTATTATTTTGAAACCTTAAACCCTAAAAAAAGTTTGAACAAAATCAAATAGCGAATGAGAGTAATAATCAAAATAGTTTTTTGAAACAATCCATCAAAAAGAAAGTAAGTATTCATATAAAGGAGTTTCACGATTTTTGTAGAGTATCATCAATTATTTTTTATATCGTTTTTTTGACAAAAATTAAAAGACGCAATAGTTAGATTAACAATAACATATTATTAAAGTTGTTCTTATTTTGTCATTTAAATAGTACATTATTTGAGAACTACTCTTTCTTGTTAGAGCCTGAATAATAAGTTTGGTTTTACTTTTCCACAAACATTCTTGTAGATAATTTATAATGTAAAAGTTTTTTTTTTTCCATATATTGAAAAGATTTATAATACTTATGTAAAAGTTTGATTTTTTCTATATTTATAATGCTTATGTGTTTATAAGTTTGGTTTTTTTTTTTTTCCCCCTATATTTGAGAATTATTTTCTGTATTGAAAAGTTTTTGAAATAATTTAATTTTTTTAGGTTGTTTATTATTTATTATTTGGGTTTACCTTAAGGGTAATTTGAAAAAAAATAATAAGGTGTAATGAGAATAAAATAAAATTTTAAATAATTAAATAAAATATACTTAAAATTTAAAAATACTTAATAATTTTTTAAGTGTAAATAGAATCCTCAGAGAGTAGAGTTGATTAGGTCAATATTTTAGACTCGTCTAATAAATAAATTGAACATAAGATTGAAGTGTGTGGCCCAACCCGGCCTGGCCCAAAAATAATATATTGAAAAATATATGAAGTTTGAAGCCTCTAGGGTGTGCAGTGATTCAAATCTTTTGGCAAACTATACAACAATAAGGCTCAGTTTAATTATGACGAAAATGGTAAAAAGTAAAAGAAATGAAAAAAAAATATTTTTTTTCAAGTTTGTTTAGTATAAAAGTGGTAAAAGTTACAAGAAAATTAAATTTTTTTTTTGTACAACTCATAATAACGTAGTAACTAAAATTCTAATTTCTTGCAAAAAAACACAGGAAAATATAAGAAAATTTAAATTTATTATAAAAGTAGTTGTAATTAAAATTCTTATTTTCTTACAAAATTTTCATCCTAATCAAATTCATACAAGAAAGATATTTTATTTTTCTTTTCTTTTCTTTCACTTTACTTTTTACCATTTTTACTTTACATAATTTATTTCTTTCTAATCAAACGGAGCCTAAAGGCCTATGGATGTTTTTTTTATTATATACTGGAGTGCTATAATTGGTTTAATTATTTATTTATTTATTTTTTGTAAGGTGGAATGTTTAGATATATTTTTATTAAAATTTAATTTGTTTGATTTATTTTTATTTTTATTTTTATTTTTTTTTGTAAAAAACAATCCATGTGCATTATTTAGCTTAATTTTCTCAACTAGGTTTTAAACCTTATCTGGTTCTTCATAGGCAATTTTTAGTGAATCTTATACTTGATACAAAATAGTACCTTTCAAGGGCATTGAAGAAGGCAAAAAGTGTTTGATGAAAAAACCTTCTATTCTTACTCTGTTCTTCTCATCCTTCCCTCACCATACTTTGCTATCTTTTTGCTGACATTACATGATCAGAAGGAGAAAAGGAATTTCAATTACTATATCACATTCATTCTCAAAGAGAAATTGAACAGCAGATGCATTGCGTAAGCAACTTCTGCAAGTATGATGTTCACACACTTCACACGGAGTTGAAAATCATATCAACTGGGATCAACAAAGATACATTTATATTATCATGTCATTCATGTTTTAAATACAAATGCATGCTTTAAAATACCCAAAGCAAAACACGCAAACATCTAGATAAATAAAATACAAATGCATGCTTCAACACTTCTAGCTGCTGAGAGCTGCTACACAATAGGTTAAAAATTATCACCCTAACCGGAATCCTTCTTTTCATTCTAAACCTTCTTTTCATTCTAAACCTTCTTTTTCATAATACCCATTATTCTAAGCCAGGGTTCACAGTTTAATACTAGTATACTAGCACATTTGATATCTCTCAATTATAAATCATGCCTCTCAACTAGTCAATCAGATCGTTATAAAGAAAAAGAAAAAGAAAAAGAAAACTAGTTCATCAGGTAAGTAGAATTCATGTTGTCTACAAAAAAAAAATGTACAAATTCTTCATACAACATTCAAACCCATCACAAAGATAGCATGCTTGTCAAATCAGAAGACGGCCGAACCAACAGCCATGACAAAGTCAAACATAACCAAGACAGTTAAAAAAGTGTCAAACCAGAAAAAAAAAACTTCTTATTGTTCAGCATTTTAGCATAATAACAAAGAATGCCATATCAGAGTAATAGATTCTACACTAGAAGGTATGTAACATCATGAAATCTAGATATAAGAATCTTCTTGAATACCTTGCTTAACAAGCCTCACAGCAAGTTGGCATTGTTTACATACGTGTCATGCTCAGAAATAGGGCAGGGAAAATCTTTTAAAATTGAAGGCATGTTCACAAAGAAGATACAGACACACACATACATATATAGGCAATGCCTGCCTTTTTTTTTTTTTTTCTTTTTCTTGTTTTTTCTTTGATAAATTAGGCAATGCCTACCCGTTCACAACCCGCACTTTCAATCTGTATCAACTCAATCAGTCTCATCACCAGGCAGGTACATACTAATTGCGTTTAAAGTTCAAAACACTCAAACCATCAGAGAGCTTCTGCTCCTTTGCTTAATACAATTGATTCTTCATTAAACATTGCTAACTTAACCCCTTCATTTCCTTATTCCATCCATTATTGTGTTTGAAGGAAATCCACTTGTTTTAAACCCACCCGGTAAAAGATCACCTCAGCCACCAGGTCAATCCTTAGTCTCCTATTTCCCTTCTACCTATTGTAAACCAAACCCTAACATAATTTCTTGAGAAACATACACCTTGATCTCTTTTTCTAAGACTGAATTGACCAAGGCTTTCATTTGGCAGAGGCTTAAAAGTCAGTTTATAGCTAAACATGCTCATTTTGCTAAAAAACCAACGCCCAATTAGTACACATTAATGTGTGTTCAGGAGGGGAAAGATTGGGTACACACCTAACCTTTGGCATAGTATACAAAGTGGAAAACCCGCCAAAAATCCCAATTTAGCTACTCTAAAAAAGCCATTAGAAAAATAATACCAAACAAATGAGTTTTTTTTTTCGCTTTAGTTTTTTGTAGGCTTATTTTATCTAATAAGCTAGCTTTTTATAGCTAACTCCAAAGGAAACCTAAATGTGTTGAACGTAGTAACCACACCACCAGGCCACTAATCATGAATCACCACATCTTCCCAAAGTTTGAAGTAAAATTGCATAAATACCAAATGGTCGAACATAACAAATACTAATGAATCTTATTTCATTATCTAACATCCAAATTGGTGAATAACAGTAATGAAGAGGATTCAAGTAAATTAGGATCTCCATGCAGTGTAAAGTACAAGTTACGTTCATAATTTCCTAAAATAAAAACAAAAAATAAATATTTTTACCGAAGTGTCAGCTAGCAGCATAGTAAACCAGCCTAAGCCTACTGGAAAATAAAGCAACAAGTCATAAGCATTAAGATCCGCATGCCATAAACGAACATCATCCAGCCTAAGGCATATTTTCAAACACGACATTCAACAGTTGCCCATAAATCAGAGTTAAAGTACAATTTATATATATATATATATATATATATTTTTAATGGGGAAAACTTCCAGACTAATTCAAGAATTAGAGTTTTATAAGCATTAAATGCAAGAATTTGTAAGCAGACAACTATTTTCTGCTATATAATCAAAACAACAAAAATTTATATAAGTGAACGTCAAGCATATAAATAACACAAGTGAGAGGCACGCAAAACCGATAGAAGTGTTAAAAACCCATTGCCCGCAAGACAACTCACTCAGGCATGACATCATCTACCTGAGAAGATTTTGTGTCAGAGGTCCCTCCATTGCTCACAATGCGTAAATCAGGATAATTGCGATAGTTCAGCGAATGCAACCAGAGACCAGCAACTCCTTCTTTATGTTCTGTTGATGCTATATGAGAGTAAATATGATTCATTTTAAAGTCCTCTGCCTCCTCTGCATAGTCTTTCATAGATAGCTCTTCATGACTATCTTTCCATTTCTGGTTATAGGATGCAAAGAAACATTCATCCAAATATAACCCAACCTCAGGAGCCGTAGGCACGTTAATGTTAACATTCCTAAAGTTTTTAAAAGCAACAATTAGACCCTAAAATAAAATAAAAAAATACAATTTTCAAGTTTCAAACTATGATGCAGTCAAAACAAAAGAAAAGGAAGCACTTACTGTTGCAGAGCAGTTTCAAGCAACGACTCAGGAGCACAATTCCTCATGATTGCAACCGCAAGACCAACCATCTTCCGAATTTGATGAAGCATGAAGCTCTGCCCCACAACCTCACACTTAACAAAATCAATTCCTTGAACAGAAACTACAGTGTTCGCATCGAAGGAAATAATGAATCGTTTCGCTGCGGGATCTTCAGCTTTAGTCCTGGTTGTGAAGTTATGGAAGTTGTGAGTTCCCTCATAACGCTTCAAAATTCGATTAAACCTTTCGCTCTCCTTCTCACCATAACAAAACCCATTAAGTTTTTCCGGTTTCTCCTCCACATTGCCACACAAACCTGATTCACCCTCCATTTTCTTCTCTTCAACCACCACTTCAGAACCCAAATTAGCGCCCTCATTGTCATCAACAACAACATTTTCACAATTTGAATTCTCATTATTACATTTTTCCAAAGAAACCCCCATTTCCTCTTTATGATCATCAGAGTTCGAATTATCATTAGTACATTTTTCCAAAGGAACCACCCCAATTGCCTCTTCAACTTGAGAGTTCGATAATGCAGCTCCATTGTTCGACGAAATGCCTGAATTGGGTTCGAAGCTTCGTTTACCCATTACACCAGCGACTTTTCGACCTCTCTCCGAACACTCCGAACACTTGACAAGCTCATTCTCAGACCCCAAACTATTCAACACACTCTCTCTATCACGATGCGAACAAGGATCAAGGGCAAAAACAGGTAGAAGATAAACATACCTACGACGATCACAAAACTTCTTGGCATTAAACGACGCCGTAACACGCTTATACCCGAAAATCCGAATCTGGGGAGAGAGATTGGAGTTGAGGCGATCGACTAGACCGGGCGGGTCGATGTAGAACCGGCCGGAGACGACCTGGCCGACGGCGCTGACGCCCTTGTCGGTTCGAGCGGACCGGGCCCAGTCGAAGCGCTTGGGGAGACCGCGGTCGGGTTCGGGAATGGCGGAGGAGAGGAAGAGGGCTTCTTCGAGGTCGCCTTCGATGGTTTTGGCGCCTGGGTTTTTTTGCATGCCTTGGTAGCCGACGCCGCAGTAGGCGAAGAAGATGGCGATTTTGCGGCGCTTGTATCGTTGTTTTTTATCTGTTGTGGTGGCCGAGGTGGTGTCGCCATCGTCGTCGTCGTCCGTGGTGGTGGTGGACATTTTGAGTTTTTTGGGGTCTGGTTGTTTTGGGGAGGAAGGAGGGTTGTCTTCCATGATTTTAGAGGTGATGTGATGAATAGTCGTCGTCGTAGTCGTAGTAGTTCATGGAGCGTGATCGAGTTCTCGATTTACAGCATGGTTAGGGGTTGCTGGGTGTAATAACTGCTGAGAGACTCTATCCCCCGATTAAACCCTAGAATTGAACTACGTCGATTATTTTATTATTATTATTATTATTTTAAGGTAAATTACAAATACACTTTTTTGAGATTTTATTTAAAATACGAATTGTCCCTTATAATTTAAAAAATTATAAATACCTCTCTGTCAAAATTTTTTATTTAACAAAATTCATTGAAAATGTGAAATTTCTAACTGTTCACCTATACAATAATAAAATTATTTAAATTATTAATTGAAATAAAATTTTAACATAATTAAAATCCTTAGGGAGTATAATGTAATTTCTAGAATCACAAGAATTAATTTGTAATTTAAATAAATCTTAGGGGTATGTTTGTAATTTATCCATTTTTTTAAGTAGGAAACAAATCTACCTTAACTAAAAACAAAAATGTTAGAAATCTCAAAGGTTCTATCAAAATTTCTATCAAATGTCTCACATAGGTGTGAGTTACACACACATAAAATATTTGGTAAAAACTTTGATACAACTTTTGAGATCTCTAGCATTACTTAACTAAAAAATAAAATAACATAACTTCATACATTTTAAGTTATAATTAAAGAAAATATTACAACTAAACATAAAATGAGATATAATAAAATAAAATTAAAAAAACCCACAAGTCATAACTAAAAAAAAATTGACATAATTAGAAGAGCATATGATATACCATTTTCAAGGGTGTTATTGGCACCAAAATTTAAATCATCTGTTGACAGGAGCATGGGCGTAATCAATAAGGATCCAAAAATCATGGGCATGAAGATAGTGGTCTGAAAGCAAGTATTAAAGACAAGGCATGTGACACGTCCAATAGAAAATGAAGTTGAAGGCAGTTGCAAATCATATGCAAGTAGAAGTAACCAACAAATGGACACGTGACATCATGACATGGCCAGTGAAACCATATAAGAGTTGGGAATTCGAAAGGAAGAAGACCTTCAACCAAATTCACATCATTTGTGAAATCTAGGAGCAGTGTAACTTGTCGAGGAGTAGTTATGTAACTTAGGAGTAAATTAACAGTAATTTCAGTGCTTGTAACTGAATTTGGACCTGTCGATTGTAATGCTATAAAACTTGTAATTAAGTGACAAGTTAAAGTGTTATTACTTACATTTCCAGTTTGTTCATCTTTGTTTCTTTACATTACAACGTCCAAAGAAATCATTGAATCTGTCAAGGTATAGGACACTAACCATATTGCCTTATCAGTTTTTTTGTTTGTGAAAATTAGTTTCTCTATCGAATCCACTCTTGTCGATTTGACTTAAACCAGATTTTTGCTAACATATTTTGGCACGCCCGGTAGGACTTGTCTAATTTGGAGTGATGGCTAAAAAGAAACAGCATAAAGTCTTTGGAGATCTTGGAAAAATGGCTAATGGAGATTCTTAGGTTTTTATTCTTGGCAATCCCGTTTGACAAAACTCCTTTCAGTTGTAATTTTGTTCAACTTTTATTTCAGTGAGGCTATGAGTTTTAGATGCGAATCCAACCCGAATTGTGCCCTTGTAGAGGAGTTTGTGATCCGAAGTCCTATTATGTTTGCCACTTCGCTGACTATATCAGGGATCGAGCTGCCCGGTTAGATCGTGGGGGTCTAGGGGCCAGCGTCCCTTGGCGGGTCCAGGGCAGCGCTTAGGCGGGGTAGAGGGGCAGCGCCCCTGAAGCAAAAAGCAAAAATGCAGTTGAAGTTGTTTGTTTGCTCGAGCGAAGAATCCTTGGTCCCAGAAGTTTTCAGTGACTGTAAAAATACTGAGAAGTTGCATTTCTCTCTCGAGCGACACTTTGGTGGCTCGAGGAAAGACTCTTGGAAAAACACGCGTTTTAGTCTCCTCACTCGAGCGAGAGATCCTTCGCTCGAGCAACCATCGCGGCCCTGTTTTCTATAAATATGTGTTTCAGTCTGATTTTAGGTTGACGGCTTCTAGATCTTCTTCTTGGATATTAGGGTTTATATCTAGAGCTTCTTTGCTAGTTTCTTTGATGTTTGTTTGAGTTTAAATCTAGTTTGAAAAGTATACATCAAAAGATTGTTTGTTTCGTTCGATACAAAAGAGAGTGTTGTTCTTTGGTGGATTCCGTGGAATTTGGGCCTAAAGTTTTGGTGGATTCTGGAGTGACTCATCATTGTGAATTCAACATCAGCGTTTTGGATTCAATGTTGGGCAAGACGATTCCGAGGTGAAGACCGTGATGGAAGATACATATAGAGGTTGGTTCAATTTGGGTGTGGATTCGCTAGGTAATTGAGAGTGCACTTATGTAATTCCTTTTGTCTTCTTAGTGGATTGTTTTGTGGCTTTTGCCCGTGATTGTTTTTTATCACAATTGGAGGCGCTCCAATTATGGTTTTTCCACGTTAAAATTATTGTGTCAATTTGTCTTGATTGTTTGATTGTGATTGCTATTTACTGATTAAAATTGATACATAATCACAAATCCATAATTCTAGGGGATTTCTAGATTTTTCAATTGGTATTAGAGCAGGTTGCTCTATTTTTTTTAAAAAAAATATATATATTAGAGCTAGATCTTGTTTGATTTGTGATAATGGATTCAACTCGTAAGGGAAATTCTATGGTTCGATCACCCCTACTTGACGGATCCAATTATTCTTTTTGGAAAGCTCATATTAGATTGTTTTTAAAATCCATTGATGAAAAAGTTTGGCAATCTGCCATGTATGGGTGGACCGAACCGATGATTACCGTTAATGGAGTAACCTTTCCCAAACCAATTGATAAGTGAGACACAATTGATTACTAAAATAGTAGCTGGAATAGTAAAGCTACCAATTCTCTCTTTTACGCCGTCACACCTGAAGAGTTTAGTCGTATTTACAATTGTAAAGTCGCAAAAGTGGCTTGGGATATCTTACAAACTATTCATGAGGGCACTTCTTCTGTTAAACGCTCAAAACTTCAAAGGCTCACGTCTAGTTTCGAAAACCTTTCAATGAAAAATAGTGAGACCTTTGATGAATTTTATACGAAATTGAGTGACATTGTAAATTCTAGCTTCAATTTAGGTGAAAACATACCGGAATCCAAGGTTGTGGGAAAAATTTTGAAATCCTTGCCCGATCGGTTCCAACCAAAAGTTACAGCTATTGAGGCTCAAGATGTTGACAACCTCAAGTTGGATCATTTGGTTGGAAATCTCCAAATTTATGAGGCACATAGAAATTTCAAAAAGAAACAAAAAGATGATATTACTTTTAGTAGTGCTCATACAGTTGGAAATGATTCTGATGAGGATTGTGAGATTGATTCTAAGATTACGGATGTTTTCGTAAAAAAATTTAAAAAGTCTTTTCTGAAAAAGAATGATAATCTTTTGGAATCAACTCATAAATCCAAAGGCAAAGATAAATTCAAAATTAATTCTATAACTCAGAAGAAAAAAGAAAAATACAAGGGAACTCTGAAAGAGTCCAATGCTATATATGCTAAGGATTTAGCCATTTTGCTCAAGAATGCCCTATTCGTTTGAGGAAGAAGAAAGCCTTCGCTATCACTTGGGATAATGAATCAGAGTCTGATAAAGATGAAAGTGACAATGAAGCACAAAGTGAAGAGAGGCATGAACAATTCCTTACTTTTATGGCGGCTTCCGAAACTGAAGGACGATTAGAGTATCCGAAGAGGCCGGTTGAGAATGACACTGATGATGAATCCTCAATGAGTGATGATGAAGAGCTTTAGCAAGTTTATGAAAAGTTGTATAAGGAATCTCTTAACTTATCCAAATTGAATGACAAACTCACTATGTGTAACGCCCCGAAAATTGGGCAGGGTATATCTATTTATGCTACAAAACCCACCTGATAGACAAACACATATATATAGCTAACTATTCCATACATCCATTTCCATTAAATCCCAAATGCCAAATACATGCTATTCACATTTCAATGCCTCAGTTCCAATCCCAAGCATACATTTTACAACAAGTATGAAATGGAAGCCAAATATATAATAAGTGCCCTACAGGCTTACAAATTTATCCAAGAACATTCTTGGTTACACAAAATGGAGTTTCAACTCAACGCAAATACATCATTGGGCTTACATTCAACAAATAACAATAAAACAAAAATGAAGCCTAAGCTCCGAGTCCTCCCAAGTCAATGCCTTGGCGGAGGTATAGCACCTATACCTGAAATGGTTTCCCTTATAGGGTGAGCCACAGCCCAGTAGAGATATACTACACAACATATAAACCATGACAAGACTAAAAAGGAGTATGCTCATGCCATGCTCATGATAAAACAACTTATTTCTCTTTTTATAAAGCATGCAATGCTGAGATGCAACAACAGATATAAAACCATTTCCATTTTAAACCATATCTGTTACATGAATACAAGCTCTGTGAATCTCTAGGTGAGTGTCTGCAAGTAGGCCCTAATGCACTACCGCTGTCATTTTTACCAGTAAACTGGAAGGCTCGACACCTAACTGCGCGGTTCTACACCCCCTATCCAGATTCACCAAGTATTCATCTTTTCGCAGATAGATACATCACAAACATTTCTAAAAAATAGATACATTTCCAATGAAATGAATGTAATGCAATATCCAATGCAACAAATAAGGAAATGTTGTTCAATTTACCTAAGTCTCATGCATTTCTACAACAATCATGGCTATCCTCCACCGATAGCCCAAACAGATATTTCTAAATAGATATTTAAACAATTAAATTCCAAAAATTTTGATAAATACAATCTATTGCACATCTTATTAAACATGAACAACTACACCAGTTTTCATATAACAATCACGTCCGGTAACCTCTCAAGGTCCATTTCTAACCGTGTCGGTTTTATTCCAACAGATACATTAAGCAAAATAATACCGTTAATGCCCAAGAAAACATCATTTTCTTTCCGAACTCATTCTCCAAGCATTATTCAACTATGACACCTATTTTGATCAAAAGCCTCAAAAGTTAAACATAATTCTTTTATTTTCTTTAAAAATGCACTTTTGGTCGCAAACCGGTAAAAATTTCAAAATCGATCGAATCAACGTCCGTTTTTGTTCAAATTTAAAACATAGCTCTTTCATAACCTTATAAATATATTCCAAGTTTACACCTTTGCAATTTGGGCATCAACTCTTTATTTTTCTCAAAATTTCTCTTTTAAGCAATTAAATCACAAAATTTTTAAAAATTCTAATTAAATTATATACAACTCTAAACTCCATATAATCAAGTAAAAATGCATAAAGAAGTGTAGGAAAAATCCCTACCTCAAGCTAGAAGAGGAAACAAGCAAAAATCTAAATTTTCGATTTTGTCGGATTTTAATCTTCACCAATCAAAATGTTGCTCTCACCAAGCTCTTCACTTTGGCTCCAAGAACTTCAATTTCTTAGCATCCATTCCAGATGTAACCTCACAAAGAATGAAATTAGAGTAGCTCGAATATGGATTGAGAAATGGTACTTCTTTTAAAAGCTTAAAGAGTCTCTCATGTTCTTGCACCAAAGCCACTTTAACCTTCTCGAGATAGGCCGAATTCTTCAGTACTGCACATGCAGAAACTTCTGCAGTAACAGACACATTATATGGTTGTTTTGCTCTCCAAAGACACTCAATAATACTCGAAGGAAATGCACCATATCCAATGCGGAGTCCAGCTAAACCAGCTATTTTACTAAATGTGCGAAGGACAATTAGATTTTCATGCTTCTTCACCCATTGCATCTTAGATTCAATTCCTGAACATTCAATGTATGCTTCATCCAGCACAGCCCATATAGGTAGATCAAGGATCTTTAATAGAACTTCATCATTGATTATACTCCTATTAGACTTATTGATTTTGATGATTTATTTAATTATGTTTTAATTTATTTGAAAGAGAAAAATAGAATCCAAAATTTATTTTGATGATTTATTTAATTATATTTTAATCAAAATATATTTTGATGATTTATTTGAAAAAGAAAAATAGAATCAAAATTTATTTTGATAATTTATTTGAAAGAGAAAAATATAATCAAAATTTATTTTGTCCCATTATTTCTCACCTAAATCTTTATCCTAAATGTTGTTAGAATGTATTTAATATTTGATTAAATCAGGAGTTCAAACAGCCCAAAACAAAGGTTCAAACAGCCTAGCACAACAAAAGGTTCAAAAGATTCAAGTGGAAGATATTCAAATTAGTAATGATGAAAGTACAACGACTATAAACAGTTATAAAGGTTCAAAAGGCCAAAATATTCAAGTGGAAGATATTTAAATTTGTAATGATGGAGTGGAAGATATTCAAATTGGTAATGATAGAAGTACAACGGCTATAAACGGCTATAAATTCAAATGACTACAATGACTATAAACGGCTATAATTTTCATTATATATACCAAAGCATTTAGGTCATGTTTGATTCAAAAGATTAATAGTGAAGTATTAATAATCCTATTAAATTAGTGTGGTATTCACTATCCAATTGGATTAATATCCATTGGATTAATAATCCCACCCCTACCCCATTACTAATAATCCTACAAATTTGTTGGATTAATTATCCGTTGGATTAATAATCTTAAACCAAAATGTTAAAACAAACATAGGATAATTGAACTCACGGATTAATAATCCCAATCCCATGCTCTAATCCATCCAATCAAACATGCCCTTAATGTAAACAAGTTACAAAAAACTTGAAAATATTCTTTGATCTATAATTACTCACATCTATTTTCAGAGATTATACACTGAGCCTTATAACTTTAAGCCCATCTTTCCTGTGTGAGATTTACAAAAAAATCAAATCTTCATTTTATATATCTATCTTTGAGAGATATTTATTGTAAGCTTTCTTTGAAAACAAAAATACCATTTCATCTTGTAAAAGTATTGCAAACACTGTGTTCTTGAAAACTTGAGAGTGATTGTGAATCACCTAAGATTTGCAAGGGTTTGGACTTGTGAAGTCTGTGTAAAATCTGTGGAGGATTGCTCCATTTGTAAAGAGGTTGCTAGCACCCCTGTGAAGCTAGAAGATAGTGAAAAATCTCAAGTGAAGCTTGAGGAGTGGACGTAGGCCGAGTTGAAGCCGAACCACTATAAGTTTGTTTGCCTCTCTCTCCCTTATCTCTTTATTTTATTTTAAATTGTCATAGCTATATTTCACATTTTTACTGTGCTAAAATTATTAACTGACATAGTTGTTAAGACACTTGTTTTAATTATTTTTATTTCATTAATTATATTTATTTATTGTGCTAGTAATAATTTTTATTAGGGTATTATTAATTTTAATTGTAAAAACCTAATTCATCCCCTCTCTTAGGTTGTCTTTTCGCTAACAATTGGTATCAGAGCCTAGACTCTTGTTTTAGATTTAACCATCTAGGAGTTTCGATCCATGGCAACCTTAGCTGAAGGACAAGCCACAAATAGGCCACCATTGTTTGATGGAAACAACTATAGTCATTGGAAGGATAAGATGACCCTATACCTACAAGCCACTGATTATGCCATGTGAATTATTGTCACCAAAGGTCCAAAATTTCCTATCAAATTAGTAGACAATATTAGTGTACCTAAAACTGAAGATGAATGTGATGAGGGAAATCATAAATTATTGCAAGCTAATGCTAAAGACAAACTCACCCTTGTTTGTGGATTAGACTCTAAAGAATATAATAGAATTTCAAGTTGTGATTCGGCAAAAGAAATTTGGAACAAACTTGAGGTAACGTATGAAGGTACAAACTAAGTGAAGGAATCTCGTATTGATATACTTGTTCATAGTTATGAATTGTTTAAAATGAACTCTGATGAATCTATTTCAAGTATGTTTACTAGATTTACTGAAATTGTAAACTCTTTGAAATCTATTGGCAAAATTTATACTAATAGTGAGTTGGTAAGAAAAATTCTTAGGTGTCTACCAAAGAATTGGGAAACAAAGGTCATCGCCATTATAGAAGCCAAAGATCTCTCCACACTTGGATTGGATGAGCTTATGGGTTTCCTTATGACTCATGAGATCACCATGAAAGGACATGAGGATGTTGAAGACAAAAAGAAAAGTGGAATTGCATTTAAAGCATCATCAAATGAAGAAGAACATGAAAACTCCAGTGATGATGAAAGCTATGCCATGTTTAGTAGAAATCTCAAAAAGCACGTCAAGAAAAACAATTATGGAGAAAGAAGACCTTTAAAAAAGGAGTACAACAAAGACTACAAAAGAAAAACAAGAAGGCCATGGTAGCAGCTTGGGGAGAAAGTGAAGATGAAAGCTCAAGTGATAAAATTGAAAATGAAGTAGCCAACTTGTGTCTCATGGCTCTTGAAGATGAAGATTCTACTCAAGATGAGGTAACTACTCTTTATGAAGAACTTGAAAGTGCATTCCATGAACTAAAAGATGAATTTAGAAAAGTTTGTGCCAAAAATAATGTGTTAAAAAAATCTGTTGCATCTTTATCTAGTAATGTAGAAGAATTAAAGAAAGAAAAAATTATTTTGAAAAATGATTTTGACACCATCTCTAATGAGAAAACCGCTTTAAAAAACAATGTTGATGATTTAACAAAAACACTTGAAAATTTTGTAAAAGGTAGAAATAATCTCAACATGCTTCTTGAAAATCAAAGATGTGTTTTCGATAAAGCGGGCATTGGATATGACCCTATTAAGAAACAAAAGAATCTCAATACAATTTTTCAAAAGGCACCTCTCATGACACACCCTCATATTATTTGTCATTATTATAGAAAGAAAGGCCATTATATATCTTATTGTCCATTCAAAAAGAATATGTACATGGGAATTAAAAAGATTTAGATTATTAAGGGATCTAACAAAACTAACCAAGAAGGACCCAAGAAACTGTGGGTACCAAAAACCAACACTTGATTGTCATCTTGTAGGTTTGCCTTAAGTCCAAAGCTAAAGAAGGAAAGTGACACCTTGAAAGTGGATGTTCCAGACACATGACCGGAGATAAATCTTTCTTTACTACACTGTCATCCAAAGATGGTGGCCTTGTTATTTTTGGAGACAACAAGAAATGAAAAATCATCGGTATTGGTAGCGTCGGTATTTCTCCTAACCCTTCTATTGAAAATGTTTTACTTGTTGATGGACTTAAGCATAACCTACTTAGTATTAGTCAATTATGTGATAAAGGTAATCGAGTTATTTTTGATAAATCACATTGCACAATTGAAAGCATAAATGATCAAAAAGGTTTATTCGTTGGTAATCGCCATGATAATGTTTATGTTTTTCATCTTAATGATCTCTATGCTAGTGATGCTAAATGTTTATATGTTAATAATAAAAATAGTTGGTTATGGCATAGAAGACTTGGTCATGTTCATATGGATTTAATTGCTAAACTTTTGAGAAAAGATTTGGTCATTGGACTTCCAAAAATTAAATTTGAAAAAGATCATCTTTGTAGTGCTTGTCAACAAGGAAAACAAACTAAAATATCATTTAAATCAAAATCTCATATTTCCATAACTAGACCTTTACAACTATTACATATGAATTTATTTGGTCTCTCAAGGATATCTAGTCTCAGTGGTAAACATTATTGTCTTGTTATTGTTGATGATTATTCAAGATTTACATGGGTTATGTTTTTAGCACACAAAGATAAAACATTTTCTTCTTTCACAGAACTCTGTCATAGAATTCAAAATGAAAAAGGCTTTCTTATTACTAATATGTTAATTCCTTTTTGAGTCATATCTTTGTAGAATTAATTTTGATGTCATAGCATATTTTTATATATACTATCTATATTTTGATTGTACATTTATGATCTCAAGAATATGCTCAATATGAAAATTTCATGCTTATATGCTTTACATTGGAATATTTGAATGAGTTATGAAATTTGTTGATTATGATCCATCAACAATGTCTAAATGAAAAGAAGTATCATACTGTAGACGCGCCCATGGGCTTCGCTCTACAGTTCGGACTCCCTTTTCGTTTGTTGCGGTTCTTAATCTGAACCAAAGAGTCCAACTCTGGCAAATCGTTTTGAGAAAAAAAACAGATTTTGAAAAGAAGTGCCAAACATGGATTGCTTTGCCAGATACAGAGTCGCCACCTAAATATTTTATTTTGGGAAATTTAGGAAACCCTGACTCGGTGCCAAAGGCCACGTGTCCGTCATCACCAAAGTTGTCTTGGCTCGGGAGCTTGGGTACGATCGGGGAAGGTCAGCTATGAGCACCCCCTTTCACCCGGTCCGAAGACCGGCCTCTACTAACCGTGATATCTTGTTTTGAAAACGTTATGTGTTCTTATTCCGGTTATTAGCCTAGATTTACTATGTTATGCGCACAACAAACAAGTATAGACTAGATTGCCTAATTTGGAAACAAGCATTGCATATCCGTTTGTTTTGAAAATGCTTTGGAATTTGCTACTCGCAAGTAGGCTAAAACACGGATTTCAATGAGTTTTTCCAACTCAAACAATCCAACCTTCACCCACAGGCAATTAGGCAGTTTATCTCATATAAGCATTTAGCCACATGGTAATCATGCTGTCATGTTAACATTCACACGCATGCGAGATGCTAAAGCATAAATACTTACATTGCACTCCATGCCAAAACAATAAACTAGTTAGCAAACATGCATGTCCTAGTTCATGTTAAGTGGCTAATGCAACACATGCAAGGATGCAGTTAGAGTAGGTTCAGCTAACCCTAAAATGGCATGTGAATGGTTACAATTATCACGTATTTAATTTGGAATTGAAAATACAATGTAGTTTGTATGATGCACCGAGCCTGGTGCATGCAAGACAAATGCATGGATACACGCATGCATAGCATAAGGTATGCTAATTTAGACGTGCCCTAATCTACCATCATAAGCAGGTAAATAAAAGGGAAGAAAGAAGTGGGGATTGGAAGATATGCACACACACGCACCCACACTTATTACAGATTCGCCCTCGCTCGGAGGGACTAAAAGAATAATACAAATTAATTAACTACGCAAGCTAATTAAATATTACAAATTGCCTAATTAGCTAACAACTAACTAAACTAGGAAAAACAGTAAACCGCCTCGGGGGGAGAGCCTGATGTAACGCATGCTCGGGTCCTGCTCGAAATTGCACTGCCATGCATAGTTTGCCTCTGTTTTCCCTGCTCTGCCCCTCCAAAGACTGCCAAAGCCTCAGAGATGCCTCTCTGGACATTGGGGACACCATCGGCTGAGTAGAATGGCCACCGGCTGCAGCATGTGATCATCGGCTAGAATGAGGCTATCGGCCACCAATACATTGCCGGTCGGCACTAATATTGCCGGTCGGCAAAAAATGCCTGCAGAACCTACAATTGACAGCAGCAGAGGGCAAGGCATAGCATGGCAATACAATTCAAGCAATGTATGCACCAATCATGCCCCTTTATCATGTTTGTGACTCAAAGGAACATGTGCCTCGATTCTCGGACCACCAATCACGCATTTCCATGTATGATGGCCCAAAGAATCAAGTATGCACTTTTATGTCAAATGAAATGCAATGCAAACAAACAAACCAAAGCCCAATCCCTATCACTAATCAAGGGACAAAGCATGCATGCAAGATGCAATGCAACCTAGGCATGCAAGCTAAGGATGCAACTTGGCATGGCAAGGCACTTATGCAAGCATACAAGCAAGCATGAGGCGATGCAAACTAATGAAAAGATGGACTTAAACATGATTTAGGCAGCTCTAAATAGGCCCAAAACAGTGGCCAAAATGCTAAGTTCATGAAGGCGAATGCTCATGCAAACATGCATAGATACATGGTTCAAGATTTAAGCATAATGAAGCAACTTTTAAACACATTTAAAAGGGACAAACATGGACTAATGGCATGCAACATAAGCTCTTAAAATCATGCTATAGGAGGTGCCAAACCAACTAACAAAGCAAGCAAAGCATGCAAAATGGCCCAATACTAAGGCAAGCTAAAGGGACAATGGACTACACTTAGTACAACCACACATGGCAAGACTTAAGCGACCAAAAACAGAGTTTCAACACATAAAACAAAGCCTAAAAGACCACCTAGATGGCATCTAAATGGTTTGAATTCAAAGGCATGCACAAATGCTAAAACATGGAGCATGCAAGACAAGCTTTCAAAGCTTCAAAGAGGCATCCAAGGCAAGCATATGAGCATGTCAAAGGGACTGAAATGATGTGCTAAGTGGTTCCAAACCACTAAATTAATGCAAGCAATGCATGTTACACATTCACATACTTGAGGCCAACAAGCCACAATACAAAGGAGTTATGTAATGCATGCCAAGATCGACTCAAACAAACATGGACAGACCTTAAACATGGCAAAATGAACACAAAACCTTCACAAGGCTAAGCCTGAAACATGCTAGAACAAAGGCTAACAACCTAAGCATATTAAGGCAATAACAAGGCATTACATGGTAGGTATGCTAAGCATGCATGGTGTACCAAAACCAACACACAACAATGTTATATCATGGCATAATAAGCATGGAAAACAGCCTAGACATGATCAACAAACACTCAAGCATGATGCTCCCTCAAGAGGCCAAAAAGTGCCCTTTTCAAGGACAACAAGGAGAGGGGGTGGCCCTCTCCTTCTTGAGACTTCAAGGCACCATCTTCACCACTGAAATCCCTTAAGATTTCAGTGGTGAGGAGGCCCAAGCACCAAAGTCTCGGAGCTCACCAAAAATGGCACAAAATGGGGCCTCTCAAGGCCTAGGAGGGGTCAAACAAACCCAAACCACAAAACACTCTTAACAAACAATCAAGAGGGCTAAAAAACAGAACTTTTTTGTATTATACACGAAGCACAAAAATAGTTCTAAGATAGGTAGAAAAGCAATGCAAAAATGGGGAATAAAAGGGAAGTTTCTTACCCTTGAAGCCCTCCTTCACAAACAATGCTCCAACAGCCTTCCTTGGTTTAAATCCAGCTCCAAAACACTAAAACAACCCCCCAAGGGTCTCAAGTCCAAGAGATGGTGTGTTAGTGTGTGTTTGTGAGCAAAAGTGGGACAAAACACACACTTATAGAGATAGAATATGTATCAAACCCTAACCCTAGAACTCAAACTTTACAAAAGCTGTCTAAAATGTCTAACCCTGATCTTAAGAGAATAAGCTCTCCTATATAGGCAATTCCCTCTTGTAAGGCTTCCAAAACAAGCCATTCAAGAGGGAAATCCCTCCATACACGTGTATGGAGGGGAATGGGGTGGGTGCCAGCTATCACAGCTGGCACGAAATATCTGCTAAAAGCAGATGAATAGTAGTCGGCTGGCCAAAATTGTCATTTTGACAAAATTGATGGCCGATCGGCCAAAAAGAGTGCCGGCCGGCAATATACATTGCCGGTGGACACATACAACAGCCGGCCTCTAGCCATGGCCGGTGATGTGTGGGGATGCCTCACAAGGCATTCCCTGCCCCTCCAAGGCAAAATACAAGTGTTTGGTGCAAAACCAGACACAAAACGGTCGAGTTTGGAGATCCTGAGGCAAGGCGCATAGCCGAGACCTCCGGGAACTCCAAACGAACACAAACATGGATAATCACCGAGTACTCCAACGGTGACGTCCAAGTCTTGAGGACGGTCAAAAATGGGGTGTCTACACATACGTTTGTAGAGACATTGCATCTATCCTATTGAATATCTTTTGAATATGGATTATATTGGTATACATCTCATGAAATACTTTTGATTCATAAATTGTTGAATTAATTGTTTATAACATTCATGTTGTGTTCCACATTAAGTAAAATGTTTTATCACACTTGAGTATGTGGATTGAATTGATGAAAATGCCTCTTGATAATGTTGTGTGATTAAATGAGATTGTTGCATCATTTTTTAATAAAATAAAGAGCATAACACTATTTTCTTATGCATATTATGCTATGTGCTACAACTTGAAAATTCTGAAAAATAGCATTCCAAACTCTTGTTTGATCATTGAATTATTTTTCACTTTTTGAGTTTGTGATAAGAAGTGATTTGTATTGTATTTTTATTGAGCAATAGTGTTTGTTCTATGAATGCTATATTTACACAAATCACATTAGAAAAGGGTAGCACCAACTTAGGGGGAGAAATCATTTTGCTAACATACTTGTTAAACCCTTTTGAGATAAACTCCTCATGAAAGAAAATTGAAGATTGAAAAGCTTCCATCTCTTGAACCTAACGTATGCCTCACATACTCTCTTAAACTTTTGAGATAAAAATTATATCTTATTTCCTTTGAGCGAATACTGCTATTACTTTGATATGAAAAAGATTGATTATGCTTCATATGATTTGCAATGTATACTCTTTGATGATGCTCCTGCCTAAAAATCATGCCTATGCTTAAAATCTGTGCTATATATTGAAATTCATGATTTTTCTTGGCATATGAATTACTATACCTTGAACATGCTTCATTTTTTGGATTTACATTAGCTCTATGAGATTATATTGTGTTTAACCTATTATGAGCAATATTTGGTATTCTACATAATAATTGAGCTATGATTGTTAAATCTTCTGGATTGCATATTGGTATCCTTGGTAGATTGCATGTTGGTATCATTTTGGCATCCTTATTGGTAACATTTGGCATCCTATTTGATATTATTGAGGAGAACATTTCAGTTATGAGCTTTCATTGTTCATATCTCCTATTGATTTTGCCAAATGAAACAAGGGGAAGAATTTAAACTTGATTAGTTTTAAACTGTGTAATTTTTTTTGGGTTCTACATCTTGAGGTAAAATTAACTTTGCATACATTGATTTTTTTTAAAACCCTCACAGTATTTTTTTGCATTACCATTCCAGCCACACCAACGTTCCATTAAGTTTAATTTCTGCTGATATTATTTTATTTTACTTTATTTATTTTTTATTTTGCTATTAAGCTTAATTTCTTTTATTTTAATTTTTTTTTCATTATTATTTTTTGTTTAGACTTAATTTTCTTATTTTTTTTCTGCTTTTTAATTTCATTTTTCAGTACTTAAACATAAAAACAAAAACAAATCACAATACATATATTTACATTAAAAAAAAAAACCTTCATTTTTTTTACGGCCATACGCCAATAAAAAAAAAAAAAACCTTCATTTTTTTTTTTTCCGGCCATATGCCGATCTTACTTACTCGCCTCTTCCATCGTTTTCTTCTTCTTTTTATCACCTTGGGCGACCTTTGACGGCCCTGCCCCCATGCTTTCGTCGAGAGCGACGACTCCCCGCTGACTATCAAAGGCCAAGAACGACGTTGCTCCAAATCGGGCCATGGAGGTGGTCTTCCGTTTAAGCTCTTTATTTTTGGCCTTCAGTGCGCCTATTTCTGCTCGCGCATCCTTGTACATGCGCTGGAGCAGAGCGACTTGAGCGTTGACCTGATGGAGCTCTCTTATCCTGTTCTGTAGTCGGTGAGCTAATTTTGTGACTGCAATCACCGTCTCCATACAGGACGTCAGTGTGAAATGATTGGCTTCAATGTCTAATTAAGCTGCCATTATTTGTTCAATTGACATCATAGGAAGGTTGGAAAGAGTGGGAGCCGAGGCACTCGGCCCAGCAGTGCTTACGGGATTATTCAGGTTCGGAAATAGAGTGAGGGGACGGGATGAGGAAGCCATGGTTTAGAGGTGAGCGGTGTAAAAGAAATGAGTTGCAGAGAAATAGAAGAGAACAGACTGAGGTTTGGCCTCCTCCGTTCAGTTTTTTTTTTTTATTTTGTCTCTCGATGAGGAAGAAGAAATAGAAGAAAGTGGTGAAGATGAGATAGAAGAGAATGGTGAAGAAGAAAATGAAAGAGTGTGTGATTAAGAAGAAGGCTGAAGAGAAGAAGACAAGGAGGGAGAGATAGCCGAGGCGAGCGGCAATCGAGGAGAGCTGCTTTTGTCGGCCAATGACGCAAAAGTGAAGACGCGTATCCGACGCAATTTTCGACGAAGAAAAAAGAGACGCGGGCGAATCATATATATATATATATATGTTTTGATTATCTATTTTTTGATGCCATTTATCATTATCATTTTCCTCCTCCTCCTCCAGATTCTGAGCCATAATTTCCTTTTGATAATGTCACAGGGGGAGAAAATTATATGATGTCATGTATTATGGTATTATTTTCAAACTAATCTAATATTATGTATTTATAGTTTGATATTTTAATCTTATATCATGTTATTGATTAAAGCTTATTTATTACACATGTGCTAACCTATGTATTTAGAAATGAATTCAGGGAGCATGACTTGAGGGGGAGCCCTTGTTACTCCCAAATCAAATCAAAACATCATTGTGTGCCATCATCAAAAAGGGGGAGATTGTTAGACTTATTTATTTTGATGATTTATTTAATTATGTTTTAATTTATTTGAAAGAGAAAAATAGAATCCAAAATTTATTTTGATAATTTATTTAATTATATTTTAATCAAAATATATTTTGATGATTTATTTGAAAGAGAAAAATAGAATCAAAATTTATTTTGATAATTTATTTGAAAGAGAAAAATAGAATCAAAATTTATTTTGTCCCACTATTTCTCACCTAAACCTTTATCCTAAATGTTGTTAGAATATATTTAATATTTGATTAAATCAGGAGTTCAAACAGCTCAAAACAAAAGGTTCAAACAGCCTAGCACAACAGTAGGCCAAAAGGTTCAAAAGGTTCAAGTGGAAGATATTCAAATTAGTAATGATAGAAGTACAATGGCTATAAACGGCTATAAAGGTTCAAAAGGCCAAAATGTTCAAAAGGTTCAAGTGGAAGATATTCAAATTTGTAACGATGGAGTGGAAGATATTCAAATTGGTAATGATGGAAGTACAACGGCTATAAACGGCTATAAATTCAAATGATTACAATGGCTATAAACGGCTATAATTTTCATTATATATATCAAAGCCTTTAATGTAAACAAGTTACAAAAAACCTGAAAATATTCTTCGATCTATAATCACTCACATCTATTCTCAGAAATTATACACTGAGCCTTATAGCTTTAAGCCTATCTTTCCTGTGTGAGATTTACAAAAAAATCAAATCTTCATTTTATATATCTATCTTTGAGAGATATTTATTGTAAGCTTTTTTTAAAAGCAAAAATACCATTTCATCTTGTAAAAGTGTTGCAAACACTGTGTTCTTGAAAACTTGACAGTGATTGTAAATCACCTAAGATTTGCAAGGGTTTGGACTTGTGAAGTTTGTGTAAAATCCATGGAGGATTGCTCCATTTGTAAAGAGGTTGCTAGCACCCCTGTGAAGCTAGAAGATAGTGGAAAATCTCAAGTGAAGCTTGAGGAGTGGATGTAGGCCGAGTTGAAGCCGAACAACTATAAATTTGTTTGCCTCTCTCTCCCTTATCTCTTTATTTTATTTTAAATTGCCATACCTATATTTCACATTTTTACTGTGCTAAAATTATTAACTGACATAGTTGTTAAGACACTTGTTTTAATTATTTTTATTTCATTAATTATATTTATTTATTGTGCTAGTCATAATTTTTATTAGGGTATTATTAATTTTAATTGTAAAAACCTAATTCATCCCCCCTCTTAGGTTGTCTTTGGGTAACAACTCCCATCAGGATTGTTGGGTGAAGTTAGAAATATGCACTTTGGTTTCTCTTGCTCAACAACTTCAGTAATCAGTTCCACATCTAAGCTAAAATCTGGCTTCCAGGGTACTTTGATAACAAGTTCCCCATTAACAGTTGCATCAAATTCATATATTGTAAAGGTTGGAGGGCAGTCCACAATTTTGTCACCGGGATCCAGAACACAACGCATAATCAAATTAATGAGTTCATCTGCACCACACCCTGCAAAAATATATTCAGATTCAAGACCTGAATCCTGGGCAAGAGCAGTACGCAATCTATGGCTTTCAGGATCAGGATAAGCATAAGGAAATTTCAATGACCCCAAAACCTCAAAAAACCTCTGGAGGTGACCATCTGGGTTTTCATTTGCATCTAATTTGACAATATCCTCAGGATTTCTACCCAGACGAGTTGACAATACCTCAAAAGGCAAAATGGGCTGATAGGGAGACAACTTGCGAAGATGATGATGAATTAAAGAATCTCTAGTCAGCCGTTGTTGACCTTCTTCTTTGACTTGTTGAATGGGTATGGTGGATGCCATATAAGTGACCCCTGACTGATTTCTTTTAAATGAGCAGCAACGGGGTTTATAAGAATATGCAGATTTGATCATGCAAATAGATGATGACATACTGTGGAAATCAACCACACCCATGAATTTGGGATGAATAAGGAATGAAAAAGTGAAGTGAAGATGATCCAACAAGTTTTTCAGTGCATATAGTGTACCACGCTGGCATGCGTACGTGGTGCCCTTCACCAATTACAGCTTGACAACAGTTCGACTCTACTTGGTCGCCCCAGTCGCCGATGCTTTGCTTGGCATTGGTCGTTGCTAGCTGCTGCTGCTGCTTACTGCTATACATTGATAGATATATATATACATAGAGAGAGAGAGAGAGAGAGAGAGAGTAAAATGATGCTGTGTTTTTGTTTTCTAATAGTCCCACAAGCCCTCTGTTATGCACCCAGGGAGAGATATCTTAAACAAAACCTTTCCCACTCACTCTTATCCTAGCTTTTTCTCTCTAAAGAATATATTACATCGCCCCACACATCCTAATCCTGATCTCTCTATCTTTTTTTTTTTTTTTTTTTTTTGTATTACTGTTTTCTATTTTCTCAAATCATGGTCCAAACACTCAAAACTCAAATTTTAAATTCTGCACTGATTATTTTTAAAAAAAATAAAATTTTGGGTCTTCACAACCTACCCTCCTTAAAGAAATTTCGTCCTTGAAATTTAAATAAGTAATGTAATGCATCCTATTGTCACCCACAAACTCCCTCAGGTACTTACCAATGCATCAACAAAAATTCTTTGACTACTAAATGAGCCTTAACGAGTCACACCGGTACCAAACGAAACCGTTACTTTTGCACAACAATTGATTATAAAAACCCTTACTAGTATAAACCATTAAGTGATTCTTTTATCCACATCGATAACCTAAAGCAACCAAAATAGGATCTAATCCCTTAAACATAACACAAATTTTGACAAAACGACTCCTCAAAATAACAAGACACCATACCTTATTGGTGATAACCCAACTTCAACGAACTATCTTAATTGCCTAATGCACAATGCACCCCAAGGCCAAAATAACTATCACTACTCTGAGACTTTAATAAAACGAAATAATAACTCTTCAAAAGCACTAACCACCAACTCAAATAGTGACCGTCAACCGTCACAAAACAGACAATACCTTACCAACACTATTCTACATCACACTAATGTTACAATAAGCTATGAGATCAAACCCAAATTAAACAACTCTTACTATACTAACTCACTTATTGACAAGTACTAATACTGCTCTTGAGGCCAGTTAACTGAATAGTCTACTTCTCACTCTAGAAGTATACAAAACCACTCACAATGAGACACTTATAAAGATTAACACTGAAACAACTCTAAAATTCCCAAATAGTTAATAAATAGATTAACCTTAAATTATAATAAAATCTCCCCAAAGGAAATTCAATGTACATCCCTTGCCAAAAGAAATAATTTTACACTTCAATCCAATCACTACGAAACCGGCTCTACCTGAAAAAGAAAATAAAAAAAATAATAAAAAATAAAAAATTTTCTATGTCAACAATGGCCATTCCATAACAATTTCCAAGACTAACCAAATAACAAAAGTACTTCATACCAATTTATTCCCCGATGGGGGGCCTGCCAAATAACTTTTTCTAAGCTAATCTCACCACAAAACACAATGAAACAAAATTAAAATAAGGAATCATCCTCTATTAGGCAAAACTAAATACATTTTAATTAAGAAAACACTTATCACTTAAGGTCAAATACACTCAAATTGAACTCAATGGTAACATTAGACCAACATACCAACAACACAAATTTTTACCACACTTATAGCAAAACGAAAGATCAATATAAGGGATTTACAACTCTTAGACAGAGGATACAAAACAATCTTATAGCTAAAGCACAAGGGATACAAAATAACCTCCATTTCAATTGCATGAAAATCACTGTCACTACACACGCCAAACTTAACCCAAAATGCTCACGTATACTTCTCATATTTACAATTTCTAATCCATAAGTACGATTAACTATAAAAATTAACATCAATCACTCGCGATGGATCAAGCGCTAATTTTCATGAAAATACTCAAATCATAGTCACATCAACCATCTCAAGGCACCTGATCAAAATCTCCATAGAATCACAACATCCTTCACATCATGTCTGTAGACTCGACTTTCTTCGTGCGCCCCCCTTTCGGAGAGGAACGAATTGGTCTCCTACAGTTCAGACTCCTGTCACGGTTCTGAATCTAATCTCACAAAGTGCAATGTGAGACTGATAAACACCAAATAGTCCAATCCGGCAAATCATTTTGGAAAATCAGATTTTGAATCAGATAATGCCAAAACTGGACTGCTTTGCCAGATTACAGAGTCGCCATCTAACTATTTTATTTTTGGGAAATTTAGGAAACCCTGACTCGTGCCAAAGGCCACGTGTCCGTCATCACCAAAGTTGCCTCGGCTCGGGAACTTGGCTACGAGAGAGGAAGGTCATGCAATGAGCACCCCCGCTTGCCCAATCAAAGGATCGACCTCTACTAAGCATGATATATTGTCTTATAAACACATGCGTTCTTATTCTGATTATTAGCTAACTTTACTATGTGACGCACACATACAAGTATAGACTCAATCCCGAGAATTGGAACAAAACAACTCATGTTTGTTTGTGAAAATGGTTTGAAAGTGCTACTCACAAGTAGGCTAAAGCGCGGATTTGCCATCCTCAAATGGGCTTAAAACATGATTTTGCCACTTCGCAAAGTGGGCTTAAAACTCACAATCATCGAGTTGTTCCAATTCAGGCAATCAAGTCTTCACCCACAGGCATTCAAGTAGTTAATCACTTAAGCAAATAGCCTCATGTCAAACATGCTATCATAGCAACACTCACACTCATGCAAGTATGCTAAAGCGTAACACTTACAGTGTACTCCAAGCCAAAACAAAAACTAGTTAGAAATATACATGATTCCTAACTATGTTAAGATACCTAATGCAACACATGCAATAATGCAACTAAATAAGCTCGGCTATCTAAGATGGCATATGAATGCAATAATTGATACACGTATTCGAATAGGTATTGAAATAAGATGCAGTTTGAATGATGCGCCGAGCTCGGTGCATGCAAAACAAATGAATGATGCAAACATGCAAGCATAAGGTATGCTAATTAAAAATGCCCTAAAGCTAACCATCGAAAGCGGTTAAGTAAAAGAGAGAAAGAAGTGGGGTTGGAAGACATACACACACACACGCACGCTTATTACAACATTGCGCCCTCGCGAATGAGGGTCCGAATAAATAAGCTAAGCTAATCTAAGCTAAGCTAACTAACTAATCTAATTAAGCTAATTAGACTAATTATTACACAACAAACGCATAACTAGCAAACTACTTACTAATTATTACAACACTTTAACTAATCAACAAATTAATTAATTAAATTACAAATTCATGCTAACTAACAAGTAAAGCATTAAATTACACTACTTCATCTCTGCTTCAGAAAGTTGAACATGCATGCATTCGGTTTCTCGCCCCGAAAAGCCTACCGGTTTGCTCTTGAGAGGCTCTGTTTGCAGGGTGTCTCCAAGAACTTTCTGCTCCTCCTTACCAAACTAATGTTGAAGAATGCACCAGTGGCCTACCGGCCATGATTGGCTGCTGCTGGCCACCTGCCGGCCAAAGAGAGGCACTGCCGACCAAGGATGAAGCCTTGCCGGCCATTGATGAAGCACTGCCGGCCACTGGTGTGCTGAATCACCATTCTGCAACAGAGCTCAAATAGAGAAAAAAGGGAGGGTCTCCCAAGGGTATATTTGTACTGTGCCATTCCTTATCATCTCAAAACATCAAAGGAATTGCACTATTGGATCCAAAACCATCAATCAAGTATTTTCAATGCATGATGGCCAAAGATCCAACTTGTACACATTCAATAAATGCACACAAACAAGACTCTAGAACCACTACCTTATCATGGATGATCAAAGGCAATGGAGACAAAGGAGATTGGCTCATTTCATCACTTTGAGTATGAAATGGGCCAATCTACCTTATGTTCAATATTACGTCCGATTGAACACATGCAATGCAAATAACATGCTTATCTTAGTCATGTTTTACTTGTCAAATTCTTGTTTACACATTTTAACATTACCAAGCCATTCTTCAATTGATTTATCCAATGTGAAAGTTCTCTAATGAGTGAGGGGTCAACCAAAGAATGGTTTAAGACATGAGAGAGATCATACTTTTGACTAGTAGGAACCATCGAAAGAGGGTTAAAGCCATTTAAGCACAAGCCTCAATCCCAAGCTTAAACACAACTTTGAGACTAACCATCCCTCAAAACAAATAGAAAAATGAAGAAATGAGAGAGGTGACAGAATTTCAGTGCTGAAATGGCATGAAACACAGGACTCTAACATGCAAACAACTCATGTACAACATGTTAGGGGACTTAAGCATTAAAACTAGTGAAGAGCTTTACACTAGAACCATGCAACATCAAGATCAAATGGCCAAACCAGCCCTGGATAGACCTCAAACATGCCAAAAAAGAGGCTAAAATGTGCTGAGATGGTAGCATGAAAAGCAAGAAAATCATGTTCATGTATTGGCTCACAAACAAGGTGCAAAACACAACTCTCAAAAGTAATGAAAGAGTAGAATATGTGAGAGTGTGACTAAGCTATAAGCACTGAAATCACATGCTAAATGATGCCAAAACATGCAATCACCACATGCACAACATGTTAGAGGCCTTAGAACTCAAAGCTAGTAAGGCCTTCGCATTACAACCATGCATAACAAGTCTCATATGACCAAGACCACTCAAAATACTCCTAAAAAAACTTTAATGAAGTTCTAAAACATGCTTGAAGTAGGCTAGAAAGGGCTAGAATAAGAGGCTAATACATAGCATAAACTAAACTAGCAAGCATGATTACACTACAAATGTAAGAAGCAAGCAACAAGTGGCTTAACCAACCAAAAATAGAGCTAAAGAAGGTCAAAAAAGTCACAAAAACATGCTGAGATCAAGCCATGAGATGGTAGAAAAACATGCTTACATGTTGGACCATCTACATATGCAAACAAGATACAAGGAGGGGAGGCCACCCCCTCCTATTTTGGACCTCAAAACCAAGTTTCTACTACTAAAAAACCTCTGAGTTTTAGTGGTAGAAAGGCCAAACAAAGGGTGTTTCAAAAGCTTAGAAAGATGGCTCAAAAGGCTTTACAAGCCAAAGAGCCAAGGGAGGAAACCACCCCCTAACCACACAAGGCTTAAACCATCATTTTAAGACCTTAAAAACAGAAATTTTTACAGTTGAAAACCAGCTCAAAAACAGTTTGCAAAGGTGGCAAAACAAGTGTGCAAAACAAGCTTAAAGGGTGAGTCTTATACCTCTTGAAGAGAAGACAACACTTAAGCAACAATCTGAGCTTAAACCACCTTCTAGAGCTCAAAAGAAGCTCCAAGAGAGCTTCAAGCAACCTCAGCCCAAAGATGAACCACTCTTGTTAAGGGTTGATAGGTTGAAGATTTAGGTATGCAAGCCTTTAAGTACAAATGCTTAAGAGAGAGAGAAATCTAGAGAGAGGATTATAGAGAGAGAGGCTCCCAAACTTTTGCTAAACTATTCTAACCTTCAAAACAATAGAGAAGGCTCTCTATATATAGAAAATTAAAGCTTCAGGTCGAAAATATCCCAAAAGGGACAGCTGGAACAGTTGGAAGATAAATATCTGCAAAAATCTGACTTTTTGCATCAATGACCGGCAAGCCATCATTGATGGCCGGCACTTCATCATCCATGGCCGGCAAGGGTCACTCTTGGACGGCAGGTGGCCGGAAATGACCATTCATGGCCGGCACATGGCTAAAAAATCCCATTCATGGTCAACAACCTCCACCTCTGGTTGGGCAGAAAAATCTGTTTTTTGGGCCCGACTTCAACCGGACATAACTCCTTCATCTGGACTCCTTTGCAGGTCATTCTTGAGCCTATATTGAAGCCCCAGAAGTATTGTTTCCAATGGTAGCAGTCTCACATCAAAATTTCAATTGTGCAAAAATATATTCCTCTTTGAGTGAAGACTGCTCAGTTTCGATCCTACCCGGATTCATGCCAAACTTCTCCCAAACTTGGTTTCTTCTCTCCTCTCCCATTTTCTTCAACTCCAAACCCATAAACAAGGTGTTTTGAAAGATTTTTCAAAGATCTCACCTCTCTTCCATTCATTTCCACTTTGTCCTTGCTCGGTTTACCGAAAAGCGTAACATTTAACGAAATGCGAGCGTCAGAACGTCGTAGGAACTTTGTTTCAAAAACTATTTTGAAAGAGAGGGTTTTAAGGTCTAAAAATCATTTTGGTCAAAATCATTTTGGTCCAAAAATGGGGTGTGAGGTTAGGATTTGACGCTCTCCTTGCCGAAGAAATCGAATCTTTGCATTGCACACCAAGTAAGCAATCAGTAGCGCCCAAGTCTTAAGGGTGGTAAAAAATGAGGTGTCTACAGTTGCCCCTCTTTGACAGAGCTCGAAGTCATGAAATGACGTGAGTGAATGTCAAAACCCAGAGACGACCCATTTTTGACAAGGCTGAAGACTTGGACAAACAAACAAAATGTAAATGCAGTTGGTTAAACCCGAAGGTTGCCTACGTATCCCTTTACAAGGAATCAAACCAGCGTAGTTCAGGGGCAAAATGCAAATGATATGCAAGGTGCAGAGCAGTTAAGATGATATAAAATGTAATGAAACAACGCAAATGATATGCAATGTAATTGAATAATCAAAGCACAAGCAGTGCAAAACCACACAAATATCATAAAGGGATGGAGATACAACATCAAACTACGTTTAACACAGAAAAGGTGCCGGAACCCTCAAACCACAATTCTCTTAGTGGGATAGGTAAGTGCGCATGCAGAACTGTGTGTTTCGCAGAAAGAACACAAGTAATTGGGTGGGATAATATAAGTGAGGAATGATCTGCTGAGGAAAGATCATAATCCTACATGCTACATGCAACAAAACAAAATACAATGCAATTGATGAAGTGAATAAGGCGCGTGGCCAAACCATATCTTACCTAGAAAAGGTATGGACACAAAAAGACCACGTCTAACACAGAAAAGGTGCCGACACCCTCAGACCACAATTCTCTTAGTGGAATAGGCGCGTACACATTATCACAGAAGCATGCTTTAACAAAGGAAATGTATGAGCACATGCCAGACTAAGCTTAACATGAAAAGGATGCAGGCGATAAAACGGATAATGCAGTAGATGCATGTGATGAATGCTATATGCAATGCAATAGGCATAATAGATGATGCAGTAGCTTGGAAGTAAAGGCACCTTACAAGCGTAATTAGCAATGACTCACCTCATGCTGCTGGGGATCTTCCTCCTCTTTCTTGGTTGAACTTCCAAACCATAGGTACTACTTTTCTCCCTGACTATGGTCGCAGCTTTCCCTATTCTCCAACAGGGGGACAGACTAGTTGGTTCAGTATGCAGAATCGAGGCATATACCCGCTACCTCAACCTATGGGGCTTCTATACAGATTTCAAGCCGGAGATATACCTTTGGGTATTTAAACCAGACTTTAGTTGCGGAAATTCCGAACCTTTGCGTTCTAGGCATGGGCCATTCAACTCTAGTTCCACCGTCGCAGTTGATCTCTTAGGAACTCACCGTAAACACAGGCAGGTGGCTATACCAGACCACCGGAAGTCGTTTGGGTACGACAAACACCAAAGGAATTGCACCTTTAGAGGATTTAAGGTCTCCTAGACCAGAGGAGGGATGTGAATACGTCCAAACGTGTCTCACGAGAGAGGAGAAAGTGAATAAATGAACACCGGAACGCATCCGAGTGTTCGAAACCGAAGACGTCCTAACGCACCACATGCGAGAGGAGAAGAGGAATGAATAAACACCGGAACACATCCAAGTGTTCGAAACCGACGACGTCCTAACGCACCACATGTGAGAGGAGAAAGTGAGGTGAACACTGGGACGCACCCGCGTGTTTGAAACCAAAGCGTCCTAACGCGCCGCACGCGAGAGGAGATGCGGGTGGTGAACACGGGACGCACCCGCACGTTCTAAACCAAAGCGTCCTAACGCGCCGTACGTGAGAGGAGAAAGAGGGTAACGAGAACACCGGGATGCACCCAAATGTCTCTAACCGAAAGTGTCCTGTCGCGCCACACGCGAGAGGAGAAAGGAGTGGTGTGAACACCGGGATGCACTCGCGTGTTCTAAACCAAAGCGTCCTAACGCGCCGCACGCGAGAGGAGAAAGAGGATGAATGAACACCGGAACGCATCCGAGTGTTCGAAACCAAAGCATCCTAACGCACCACATGCGAGAGGAAAAGGGTGAGGTGCAAACACCGGAGGGTGATATGAATATCGGGTGCACGTCACAATGTTTCTAACCAAAACAAGGCAGTTCGAGGGATTGGAATGATCCCACCCGGAATTCCTCTGAATGAACCGTACATACAATATCGTGTATGTAAAGAAAGACACTTAACAAGTGTGATATAGTAATAGTGCATATTCCATGCAAGACAAACAACCAAGATATAAAGGCAACGGCACATTCTAAATGAGAATGAAAGCATGTTTTATGCAAAATAACAAGCATATTTTGCGCAAGAGACAAAAACATATGCTATGCAACACTGAAAGCATATTCTATGCATGAAACAAGAGCATATTCTATTAACATGAAAGTATATTCTATGCTTGAGTGAGGCATATTCTATGCAACATTGAAAGCATATTCTATGCATAAATCATAAACGATGCGCGGCACGCATGCAACAGAAGTGTATATGAAAGTGCGCATTCTATGCAATAGAGGGGCAAATATGTACTTTGGTGCCTCCGATTTACCTCTCAGAGGACTTTGCAACATGCTCAACCCAAAAAGGATACATCCTGTTCATATTGGTGAGAGGTAACATCTGCAGGCTGAAAACCACGGGTGCTGCTTGGACTACCATTCTGACTTGAAGCAGGCTTAAACTTGGGGTCGAGATACACTCATACTCCAGAGAAATGGTGAGGCCTGAGAAGATGCACCTGGAATGCAGTCTCGGAATTTACTGAAGTTGAAACACACTCAGACTCTCCAATTTTCCCTCTTTTCTTTTGCTTTGCAGTCTGGAACCTATGTAGCTTCAGATAGGTCCTTGTTCTATTGTTCTCACATGACCTGGGTTGAACCTTGCAGTTCATGAAAGAAAGGATCCTGTTTTGCACATATATGGAGAATGGTACAGCACTCTGAGCACAAAACGATTTGTTTTTTGAAATTGAGATTGAGAATGAGTTTTTGATTGGGTATTGAGCCTACAACTAACCTTAGTCAAAACGACTCAACAAAGAGAACAAAGGTAAACAACCTAAACACATCTATTTGACACTCAAAATGACTCAAAACAAGAATCGAGACAAACAAAAACACACACGCACAACACTCAGATGTGTTCCAATGGTGAGAGACCTCTCAGTTCATGAGGAGCCAGTTTCTCCGGTATTGTTTCCCACCCTTTCTTATTTGTGATTCTCACATCACTCTGACACTCAATCTCTAGTTTTCTGAAAAAGCCCTTTTTTCACTTTTTCTTTCAGCGCACATCTCTCTATTCTTCAATATCTCTTATTATTTTTTATCCCTCCCCTGGGTGGTTGATGGGTAAGCAGGAAGTCGTGGGCTTTTGCCCCTGGTATTCTGCCAGATTCTTCTTCTTTCGCTCATAACTAGTGAGTTTCTCCCACAGAGGGGTTGCGATGCGATTGGATATGCAGCAGATCTGCAATTGACATCGGTTGACGATGCGCTTGGCTTAGCTTGATCGAGGTGAGTTACAGTGCATCTCACCAGCCAAGTATACAATTGATTGGTCTCACACATTGCATTTTCTACGTCCCCATTCTGAGTCAGATGCCAATTTGGGTGTGATCATCCAGATGAGGGAATCAAATATCCAGCTCCATTTCCAGTTCGTGCTTCGCACTTGGCTTGATACCTTTCTGCTTGGAGGATGAGAGAGCTTTCGGCCTTTTGCTTGTTAGCTTTAGTTGTGCCCTTTCTGGTGAACAAGGTGCCCTTTCCGGCAAGTATGGTGCCTTTTCTGGCGAGTATGTTGGCAGCAAGAAAAAGACAGAAAACCTGACTCAATTGTGCCCCTAGTTCATCATTTTCACCATTTTTTTATTTTTTTGCTTTCTACTAAAACAATTTTGGCCAACATGAGAGTTAGATTAACATACTTGTTCGATTTTCTATGCAAGTCAGGTTGTGAGCACTGAAAATTTTCCTTTTTTGGGTCCAAGAAAAGGTCCAGTTTGGAAAAAAAATGGAATAATTTTCGAGAGAATTAGTCAACCTCATTAAAAATTCTCAAAAACTGTTTTTGCAAATGGCCACTACTTGACCAACATAGAATTTACTCTTAAGATGCACAACCTCAGATCTGAATTTGATTTGTCTTGTAGCTGAATCTTCTAACAGAATAGCACAACTGAATCTGAACGAAGATGAGCCAATTTGTACGTGGACAAGATAGCCGAGTTGAACAAGGATAAACCAATCAACATGGATGAGCCAAGCATGTTAAAATGATCGGGGCCGGACTTCAGGATGAAGTTGCCTACGTATCCCAAACATGGGAATTAGGCCTGACGTAGTTCCGGGTTGAGGTTCACTCGGGTGTTGACGCTCTCCTTTTACGATCTAACTTTTGCCAAGGCCGCCCTTTCAGGTTTTTGACCTTGCGAGCTCTGTTTTTCTTTTTTCTTTTCTTTTTCTTCTTTTCTTCTTTTCTTCTTCTTTATTTTTTTTGCTCTAACTTTTGCCTGGGTCACCCTTTTGGGTTTTCGGCCCAGCGAGCCTCTCAAGGATAAAAAAAAAAGTTTAACTTGTCCATGTTGAATGGTTTTGAGATCTCAAAGCCATCTGAATCCAGGAGAATGGCTGCGGTTTGCTGATAATGTAGGAGCCCATCCAATGGGGGTTGAATTTGCCCCTAGTGTTGTGGATAGGAACTCGATTGTCCTTCAGCAATAAGCTTTCTTCTTTCAGTTGGTCGAATCTGGCTTTCTTGCCAGTCTTTATTGGTTTGCGGAATGACCCATCTTTTGAATCTTTGAGCACATCTGACATTTTTGCCCCTAGTTCAAGGGCTACTTCTGATCTAGCTTCGCAAGCTTCCTTTGATAACATCTGATCTTCTTGATCTGACTCTCTTGCCCCTAGTTTAAGGGTTTCTTTAAATCTGGCCTGGCGGGCTTCCTTTGACGTCATACGACCTTATTTCCCCTAGTTCATGGGCTGCTTCAAATCTAGCCATGCAAGTCTCACATTATAGTTGACCGTTGAACATTCTGAATCCAAGTTCAAGGTTTGAAAGCAAAAGGGTCGAGTCTTGAGGGTGAGAGCAATCCTATGCTGCACGATCTCGAGAGCAATTCCATACATGTCTTCGCAGAACCACACAAAACATTTTTTGAAATCTTTTAATAAAGCGAGTAGTCGCTTGCGTCGAAGACAATGCAGAACCAATCTGGATCAAGCCAGGATCCTTCTCAGTACTCACATTAACAAACATGATCTCATTCATTAAGGGCTTAGCATGCCTCTCTTCCTCTCAATTGATCAAATTTTTACAAATCCCAAGGAATTCCTTCATCTTTGTTTTCATCACAGCGTTAGAAATTTTTTGAAAAACTTAAGTCAATGCAATGATTTCAAGGCATAGAAAAGTAAGTGAAAATGCCTGCCGTTTCATTCAAATCTTCTAGCAGACCTGGCTCAATGGCAGAAACAGACTCAAAAGAAAGAGTGTAAGAGACAAACACAAAACAAGATAGTGATGTCCGAGGTAACACCCCCGAGATCACCTGACTACAACACAACAGGACTGACTCGATACAACAAGACAACTCAATACAACACAACAAGACTGACCAATACCCAAGTCAAAAAATAAAATAACCAGCATTTGCACATTGCTCAAAACAGTGCGTGCCATTCCCATATCTGGAGTAAACTGAGCGCCATTAGCAGGTTCATCCCCCGATCACATAATCACATTATCCCCCACATTCATCGATCCGGTATCAATAGACTTTGCAGGACCTAGTGCGACAATGACCTCGTTGTCAATCAGATCTTGTATTTTATGGCGAAGGCGAAAACACATGTTAGTGTCATGGCCAGCTTGTTGATGGAAGACACAGTACTTGGCCAGATCATGCTCAGCCGGAAGGGGCTTCGGGAGAGGCTGAGGCTCAAGGGGTTTGAGATGGCCTTGTCCTATAAGGATTTGGAGAGCTTTGGACAAAGTCATGTAGAGGGGATTGAAGACCCTCTGGCCTCGGGGTGGGTACTTCGATGTTTATGAGGTTGTGTTGGAAGTACCAGCGAAAGGGTCGGCAGGTGTTGACTGGGTTTGCTAATCTTCGACAGCTGTAGGACTGAAGTTGAGAGGGATGTTTCTGGTACGACATCCCTTTCCGTTATTTGCCCCTTGATTCAGAATACTCTCACCGTGAGTTGCAAAAGTGTCATCCACAGTTTTTGCAACGATTGCGAGCACTTGCTGTTTGTTCAGTCCTTCGGCTTTCAATGCCTCAGCAGCCCACAGAAGGTGTTCATGGGGATCAATACCTGCCCCTACCTTGTTCTTACTACTTGCCTCCACTTTGCCAAGGGATTGGGTTGCTATATCAGAGCGAAGCCCAGTTGTTGTCGACATGTCATTGCCCAGACCTGGGATGGCTTCAGGTTGGCCATTTTCAATTGCAGCTTGCCCCAAGATTGGAGAGCTTTTTGGTGTGAAATTTCTAGACCGTGATGTAGTCGATGATGGAGCCAAAATTCCAAAGGCTAAATCTGCTACAGTTCTTTGCACATCTTCAATCATGCTCACTAGCTTAGAAGTAGTGGGTTCATGGGTTTGAGATGATTGGGGTTCGAGTGCATCCATCATACATAAGTCCATGCTTTCTGGGATAAACACCTCAGGCTTGGGTAGATGGGTCGGGGTGTATATACTAGGATTGTAAGTGGGTGGCAGCGTATGGACGAGGTTGAGATGTGGATGAGGTAATTGGTCATTGGGATCATGAGGTGGAGCTATCGTCTGGTTGTCGATGAGATTTTGGACCTCATAACGAATGCGATAGCAACGATCGGTGCCATGACTGCGCTGCTGATGATATACGCAGTATTTGGTAGGGTTATGTCTGGTAGGGAGTGGGTCAAGCAGAGGTTGAGGATCGAGGGGTTTGAGATACCCTCTTTCCATCAAGACTTTTAGTGCGTTGGTTAGGCTCATATAGAGAATGATGAAATTTCTACCCTGAGCTTGGGTTGGGCTGGCTGTTTATAGGCTTAATTTGGGAAAAGGTCGGCTGTGGCGACTGTATTGCTTTTAATGGGTTTGGGAATAGTGCTACTACCAGCATGGGTACTCTTGGAAATCACCCTCCTTATCGGTTCACTTGTTCTGGGAATAATCCCTTTGTTGAACGCACTCTTAATTGAACCCCCAAGTCATGCAAACTTTTGAAAGTGAATAGTGGACCGCCTATTAACTTTTGCAGCATATCAGGCTCAAGGTTCTGCACCACTATCCGCCTATTAAGAATACTGATCGACAAAGGCCTCAGCCAACTTTTCCCAGTTTTGCTTCACTGTATCCTCCAACTCGGCGTACCAAGTGGTGGCTGCACCCGACAGGGTTTAGCTATACAGAGAGAGTTTCTACAGCTTAATCAGACCCATCGGTTTCAGGACATCCAATAAAAGCCAGATATGTACCATAGGATCTCCAGACCCGTCGACACGGTCAATATATGGAATTTTGAATCTTTCTGGGAGTCGTATGGTAGCCTCGGTGTACCCATCCTCAATGTTGGAATGGAGTTAAGGCCCCGTGCCTTTTTGAATTGCTTCTTAAGGTTCAAAATTTTCATCGCAGTCGGATCAAGATCATTAGCATCAAGGGGATAAAGCCTCTCATTAGGCTGCACCAGGGGTCTAAAAACTCGGGCTTGAGCCAACCCTTCTTGAGGATCCAGACCTTGCAAATCTTCAGCTGGCGGAAGTGGGTCAAGGTTCGGCTGGGGTCCAAAGGTTGGATTTATGGTTGGTGCCCCAGATGGGCATTGCATTTCAGCATTGGTCTCATCCTGCATAACGATTCCCTGGTTTGATGCCGCTATCATGGCCACAACTTCTTCTGGACTCTATGCCATCACGGATCTGATGAGTTTGAACAAAAGGTGATGTGATTGGTGACTGTTGGATCAGTTAAACCAATGAGCCCTGTTTGCCCCTTCTTTGCCCTGCCACCGGCGAAGGAAACACTGGTTGCCCTTGAACTCAATCTCTGACCTGACAAAGTCTATCAACACAAGTCCAATGTACCCGGGGGATATCGAAGCCTTCTGAAGCTATAGTTCCAAGACTACCTAGCAAAAGAGAAAACATACAGCATCTCAGCTTGATTTCACTAGAACAGATATGAGCATAGTTGAATGACTGTGCTCTTTATTGAATTCTGCCCCAAAATTTTATGCCTCAAAACTGATATCCTCAAACTGATACCCAGACTTGCAGCTGATACATACATTCCTATAGAGACACACCCTAACAGCATATATCAAGCAAGTGAGAGCCAAAACACCCCTATGGTAGGGTAGGGTTTCCCTGTCCTATTTTCGTCAGGAGCTAGGGGTTCACTACACACGTATGCGGTTTCAAACAATCCTGCATTCGGGTGAGCAACTTGTCCTAGTTTGGAACAGTCACCATGGCTTCCGATATGCAACTATGTCAATTGGTCAAAAGGGCGCCTCAACAAAACCACCTAATATACCTCTCGCACCTAACACCGAGAAGTGAAAGGAGGATCAAACGGTACAGCGGTGATCTAGATCCAAGGTTTGTGTTCCCATCATGGCAGAGCATGTAACCAGTCAGCCTTATGGCACGCTTTTCCAAGCGAGCCTCAGGCAAACCGCTCAGGAATAGCAAATGGCAAACACTGTGACTTAGGCGCACCTATGCAAATGCAATGCAAAGAAACACATAAATGTAAATAAAATAACACATCATGAGTTCGAGTCAAATTCTCTAAATCCCCAGCAGAGTCACCAGAAACTGTAGACTCGACTTTCTTCACGCGCCCCCCTTTTGGAGAGGCACAAATTGGTCTCCTATAGTTCGAACTCCTGTTACGGTTCTAAATCTAATCTTACAAAGTGCAATGTGAGACTGATAAACACCAAAGAGTCCAATCCGGCAAATCATTTTGGAAAATCAGATTTTGAATCAAATAATGCCAAAATTGGACTGCTTTGCCAGATTACAGAGTCGCCACCTAAATATTTTATTTTTGGAAAATTTATGAAACCCTGACTCATGCCAAAGGCCACGTGTCCGTCATCACCAAAGTTACCTCGGCTCAGGAACTTGGGTACGAGAGGGGAAGGTCATGCAATGAGCACCCCCGCTCGCCCGATCAAAGGATCGGCCTCTACTAAGCATGATATATTGTTTTATAAACACATGTGTTCTTATTCTGATTATTAGCTAACTTTACTATGTGACGCACACATACAAGTATAGACTCAATCCCGAGAATTGGAACAAAACAACTCATGTTTGTTTGTGAAAATGGTTTGAAAGTGCTACTCGCAAGTAGGCTAAAGCGAGGATTTGCCACCACCCTCAAGTGGGCTTAAAACATGATTTTGCCACTTCGCAAAGTGGGCTTAAAACTCACAATCATCGAGTTGTTCCAATTCAGGCAATCAAGCCTTCACCCACAGACATTCAAGCAATTAATCACTTAAGCAAATAGCCTCATGGCAAGCATGCTATCATGGCAACACTCACACTCATGCAAGTATGCTAAAGCGTAACACTTACAGTGTACTCCAAGTCAAAACAAAAGCTAGTTAGAAATATGCATAATTCCTAACTATGTTAAAATGCCTAATGCAACATATGCAATAATGCAACTAAATAGGCTCGGCTATCTAAGATGGCATATGAATACAACAATTGATACACGTATTCAAATAGGTATTGAAATACGATGCAGTTTGAATGATGCGCCGAGCCTGATGCATGCAAAACAAATGAATGATGCAAACATGCAAGCATAAGGTATGCTAATTGAAAATGCCCTAAAGCTAACCATCGAAAGCGGTTAAGTAAAAGGGAGAAAGAAGTGGGGTTGGAAGACATGCACACACACACGCACGCTTATTACAACATTGCGCCCTCGCGAAGGAGGGTCCGAATAAATAAGCTAACTAACTAATCTAATTAAACTAATTAGACTAATTATTACAAACCAATTGAATAACTAGCAAACTACTTACTAATTATTACAACACTTTAACTAATCAACAATTAATTAATTAAATTACAAATTCATGCTAACTAACAAGTAAAGCATTAAATTACACTACATCATCTCTGCTTCAGAAAGTTGAACATGCATGCATTCGGTTTCTCACCTCGAAAAGCCCACCGATTTGCTCTTGAGAGGCTCTGTTTGCAGGGTGTCTCCAAGAACTTTCTGCTCCTCCTTACCAAACCAATGCTGAGGAATGCACCAGTGGCCTGCCGACCATGGGAGCTTGCTGTCGGCCACTTGCCGGCCAAAGATGTGTACTGTCGGCCAAGAATGAAGCAGTGCCAGCCATCTGTGAGGCACTGCCAGCCACTGGTGTGCTGTATCACCATTCTGTAACAAAGCTCAAACCAGAGGAAAATGGAGGGTCTCCCAAGGGTATGTTTGTACTATGCCCCTCCTTATCATCTCAAAACATCAAAGGAGTTGTACTATTGAATCCAAGACCACCAATCAAGCATTTTGAATGCATGATGGCCAAAGATCTAACTTGTACACATTTAATAAATGCACAAAACAAAACTCTAGGATCACTACCCTATCATGCATGATCAAGGGCAATGGAGACAAAGGATGATTGGCTCATTTTCATCACTTCGAGTATGAAATGGACCAATCTACCTTGTGTTCAATATAACGTCCGATTGAACACAATGCAATGCAAACAACATGCTTATCTTGGCCTTGTTTTACTTGATTCAATTCTTGTTTACACATTTTAAGATTACCAAGCCATTCATTAATTGATTTGTCCAAATGTGAAAGTCCTCTAATGAGAGAGAGGTCAATCAAAAGATGACATATAACATGAGAGAGACCATGCCTTTGACTAGGAGGAACCCTCGAAAGAGGGTTAAAGCCATTTAAGCACAAGCCTCAATCCCAAGCTTAAACACAACTTTAAGACTAACCATCCCTCAAAACAAGCAGAAAAATGAAGAAATGAGGGAGGTGGAAGAATTTCAGTGCTGAAATGGCATGAAACACAAGACTCTAACATGCAAACAAATCATGTACAACATGTTAGGGGACTTAAGCATTAAAACTAGTGAAGAGCTTTACACTAGAACCATGCAACATCAAGCTCAAATGGCCAAACCAGCCCTAGACAGACCTCAAACATGCCAAAACAGAGGCTAAAATGTGCTAAGATGGTAGCATGAAAAGCAAGAAAATCATGTTCATGTATTGGCTCACAAACAAGGCACAAAACACAACTCTCAAAAGTAATGAAAGAGTAGAATATGTGAGAGTGTGACTAAGCTATAAGCACTGAAATCACATGCTAAATGATGCCAAAACATGCAATCACCACATGCACAACATGTTAGAGGCCTTAGAACTCAAAGCTAGTAAGGGCATTTGCACTACAACCATGCATAACAAGTCTCATATGACCAAGACCACTCAAAACAGTCCTAAAACAACTTAAATTAAGTTCTAAAACATGCTTGAAGTAGGCTAGAAAGGGCTAGAATAAGAGGCTAATACATAGCACAAACTAAACTAACAAGCATAATTACACTACAAGTGTAAGAAGCAAGCAACAAGTGGCTTAACCAACCAAAAATAGAGCTAAAGTAGGTAAAAAAAGTCACAAAAACATGCTGAGATCAAGCCATGAGATGATAGAAAAACATGCTTACATGTTGGGCCATCTACACATGCAAACAAGATACAAGGAGAGAAGGCCACCCCCTCCTATTTTGGACCTCAAAACCAAGTTTCTACCACTGAAAAACCTCTGAGTTTCAGTGGTAGAAAGTCCAAACAAAGGGTGCTTCAAAAGCTTAGAAAGATGGCTCAAAAGGCTTTACAAGCCAAAGAGCCAACGGAGGAAACCACCCCCTAACCACACAAGGCTTAAACCATCATTTTAAGACCTTAAAAACAGAACTTTTTACAGTTGAAAACCATCTGAAAAACAGTTTGCAAAGGTGGTAAAACAAGTGTGCAAAACAAGCTTAAAGGGTGAGTCTTATACCTTTTAAAGGGAAGACAACACTTAAGCAACAATTTGAGCTTAAACCACCTTCTAGAGCTCAAAAGAAACTCCAAGAGAGCTTCAAGCAACCTCAGCCCAAACATGAACAACTTTTGTTAAGGGTTGATAGGTTGAAGATTGAGGTATGCAAGCCTTTAAGCACAAATGCTCAAGAGAGAGAGAAATCTAGAGAGAGGATTATAGAGAGAGAGGCTCCCAAACTTTTGCTAAATTGTTCTAACCTTCAAAACAATAGAGAAGGATCTCTATATATAGACAATTGAAGCTTTAGGTCGAAAATATCCCAAAAGGGACAGCTGGAATAGTTGGAAGATAAATATCTGCAAAAATCTGACTTTCTGCATCAATGGCCGGCAAGCCATCATTGATGGTCCGCACTTCATCATCCATGGCCGGCAAGGGTCATTCTTGGATGGAAGGGGGCCGGCAATGGCCATTCATGGCCGGCACATGGCCAGAAAAGCCCATTCATGGTCAACAACCTCCACCTTTGGTTGGCCAGAAAAATCTGCTTTTTGGGCCGACTTCAACCGAACATAACTCCTTCATTTGGACTCCTTTGCAGGTCATTCTTGAGCCTAAATTGAAGCCCCAGAAGTTCTCTTTCCAATGGTGTAAGTATCTCATTAAAATTCCAACTGTGAAAAAAGATATGCCTCTTTGAGTGAAGACTATTCAGTTTCGATCCTACCCGGATTCATGCCAAACTTCTCCCAAACTTGGTTTCTTCTCTCCTCTCGCATTTTCTTCAACTCCAAACCCCTAAACAAGGTGTTTTGAAAGATTTTTCAAAGATATCACCTCTCTTCCATTCATTTCCACTTTGTCCTTGCTCGATTTACCGAAAAGCGCAACATTTAACGAAATGCGAGGGTCAGAACATCGTAGGAACTTTGTTTCAAAAACTATTTCGAAAGAGAGGGTTTTAGGTCTAAAAATCATTTTGGTCCAAAAATGGGGTGTAAGGTTGGGATTTGACGCTCTCCTTGTCGAAGAAATCGAATCTTTGTATTGCACACCAAGTAAGCAATCAGTAGCGACCAAGTCTTAAGGGCGGTCAAAAATGGGGTGTCTACAATGTCCCTCAACACTCATTTATTGCATTCGAGAACATCAACAACTAACTTTGAGACAATGGACTTCACCAATCTCGAAGGCACTCGGAACTCGCCTGCATGTTCTAAAATATCGACTCACGAGTCAATGTTGTTACTACTAATAATCCCATCAAATGGCGTAACCCAAATCAAATTTAATCTCAATCCAATCTATCTCAAAATTATTTATCTCATTTGCCCTCTTAGGATTTGCAGCAAAATTATGAATAAAACAAACTCTCTAAGAAACACGTCTCTTACTACACGATATAATTTCTATCATGCTAAGACTACGTTTATTCCCAAACACATACAAAGTAATTGGCCTAGGGCCCATCACTAACCTCACAAGTAGTCCATCAAGCAAGTGAAACAATCCAACTATAACTAACTTTGTCTATCCCAAGAAAATCTAGAACTAGTTTTACGTGTTCTAATGTCAACAATCCAAAGCATATTATCTTAGATTACTTTAATCATTATTAAAGTCACAACCAAACCAAACTATTAGAATAAGATTAATCTCTAACTCACTCTATTTCTAAGATTTTTTTTTTTTTTTTTTTTTTTTTTTTTTTTTTTTTTTTTCATCTAGTCCACTTTTACAAATTTGATATAAAATTGAAAAATAATTAACTCCTCATAACAACAAACCAGTCGCTACACAACACAAACTCTACTATTTTGAAGTCACATTTACACCCACAATCATATAAATCGGTTAACCTACGCTTTAATACTAATTCCACAACATGTTGACCAATCTACCTGGCCATATTACTCTAGCTTACACCTTCTTCATGGGGAAAAGGTATCCTTCTACATGAGAACATCCCGGGCACCCCAAGTGCCTCTATTACGGCCTCTCCCACTTTATGACATCTTATAAAAAGACAGGATTTAGCTCAGAAGTAAGTACTCCACGCTAGTTCTAACACGCTGCATACGGCTTAAACATAAACCTACACATGTATCTACATCACATAAGGCAAACCATATAAGCACATAGTCACATAGAGCACATACGAGTTACCTCTCCAAGATATTGACTCGTTCCACAGACATTCAAAGACTTCCAAATAGAAATAGCATTGATCAGGTGCTTTTCAAAAAGGACCTCAAAGAATTTCATGGACGCAAATCACATCTCAGAAGTTTAACCCTATACCCACATAGTCGCATAAACATCTTATCACATAGCACATAAGATATGTAACATTTCTCACTAGCGAAATGAACCCACTGTGGTAAAAACCACTTCCCACGAGCCCCAAGTATTCAAACCCGGTAGCTCTGATACCAAAGTGTAACACCCTGAAAATTGGGCAGGGTATATCTATTTATGCTACAAAACCCACCTGATAGACAAACACATATATATAGCTAACTATTCCATACATCCATTTCCATTAAATCCCAAATGCCAAATACATGTTATTCACATCTCAATGCCCCAGTTCCAATCCCAAGCATACATTTTACAACAAGTATGAAATGGAAGCTAAACAGATAATAAGTGCCCTACAGGCTTACAAATTTATCTAAGAACATTCTTGGTTACACAAAATGGAGTTTCAACTCAACGCAAATATAGCCCTGGGCTTACATTCAACAAATAACAATAAAACAAAAATGAAGCCTCAGCTCCGAGTCCTCCCAAGTCAATGCCTTGACGGAGGCATAGCACCTGTACCTGAAATGGTTTCCCTTATAGGGTGAGCCACAGCCCAGTAGAGATATACTACACAACATATGAACCATGACAAGACTAAAGAGGAGTATGCTCATGCCATGCTCATGATAAAATAACTTATTTCTCTTTTTATAAAGCATGCAATGCTGAGATGCAACAACAGATATAAAACCATTTTCATTTTAAACCATATCTGTTACATGAATACAGGCTCTGTGAATCTCTAGGTGAATGTCTGCAAGTAGGCCCTAATGCACTACCACTGTCATTTTTACCAGTAAACTGGAAGGCTCGACACCTAATCGCGCGGTTCTACACCCCCTACCCAGATTCACCAAGTATTCATCTTTTCGCAAACAGATACATCCCAAACATTTCTAAAAAACAGATACATTTCCAATGAAATGAATGTAATGCAATGTCCAATGTAACAAATGAGGAAATGTGGTTCAATTTACCTAAGTCTCATGCATTTCTACAACAATCATGGCTTCTCCACCGATAGCCCAAATAGATATTTCTAAACAGATATTTAAACAATTAAATTCCAAAAATTTCGATAAATACAATCTATTCCATATCTCATTAAATATGAACAACTACACCAGTTTTCATATCACAATCACGTCTGATAACCTCTCAAGGTCTATTTTAACCGTGTCGGTTTTATTCCAACAGATATATTAAGCAAAATAATACCGTTAATGCCCAAGAAAATATCATTTTCTTTCCAAACTCATTCTCCAAGCATTATTCAACTATGACACCTATTTTGATAAAAAGCCCCAAAAGTTAAACATAATTCCTTTGTTTTCTTTAAAAATGCTCTTTTGGTCGCAAACTGGTAGAAATTTCAAAACCGATCGAATCAAAGTCCGTTTTTGTTCAAATTTAAAACATAGCTCTTCCATAACCTTACAAACATATTCCAAGTTTACACTTTTGCAATTTGGGCATCAACTCTTTATTTTTCTCAAAATTTCTCTTTTAAGCAATTAAATCACAAATTTTTAAAAATTCTAATTAAATTATATACAACTCTAAGCTCCATACAATCAAGTAAAAGTGCATAAAGAAGTGTAGGAAAAATCCCTACCTTAAGCTAGAAGAGGAAACAAGCAAAAATCTAAATTTTCGATTTTGTCGAATTTTGATCTCCACCAATCAAAATGTTGCTCTCACCAAGCTCTTCACTTTGGCCTCAAGAACTTCAATTTTGTAGAATCCATTCCAAATGTAACCTCACAAAGAATGAAATTAGAGTAGCTCGAATATGGATTGAGAAATGGTACTGCTTTTAAAAGCTTAAAGAGTCTCTCACATTCTTGCACCAAAGCCACTTTAACCTTCTCGAGATAGGCCGGATTCTTCAGTGCTGCACATGCAGAAACTTCTGCAGTAACAGACACATTATATGGTTGTTTTGCTCTCCAAAGATACTCAATAATACTCGAAGGAAATGCACCATATCCAATGCGGAGTCCAGCTAAACCAGCTCTTTTACTAAATATGCGAAGGGCAATTAGATTTTCATGTTTCTTCACCCATTGCATCTTAGATTCAATTCCTGAACATTCAATGTATGCTTCATCCAGCACAACCAATATAGGCAGATCAAAGATCTTTAATAGAACTTCATCACTGATTATACTCCCATCAGGATTGTTGGGTGAAGTTAGAAATATGCACTTTGGTTTCTCCTGCTCAACAACTTCAGTAATCAGTTCCACATCCAAGCTAAAATCTGGTTTCCGGGGTACTTTGATAACAAGTTCCCCATTAACAGCTGCATAAAATTCATACATTGTAAAGGTTGGAGGGCAGTCCACAATTTTGTCACCGGGATCCAGAACACAACGCATAATCAAATTAATGAGTTCATCTGCACCACACCCTGCAAGAATATATTCAGATTCAAGACCCGAATCCTGGGCAAGAGCAGTACGCAATCTACGGCTTTCAGGATCAGGATAAACATAAGGAAATTTCAGTGACCCCAAAACCTCAAAAAACCTCTAGAGGTGGACCATATGGGTTTTCATTTACATCTAATTTGACAATATCCTCAGGATTTCTACCCAGACGAGTTGACAATACCTCAAAAGGCAAAATGGGCTGATAGGGAGACAACTTGCGAAGATGATGATGAATGAAAGAATCTCCAGTCAGCCGTTGTTGACCTTCTTCTTTGACTTGTTAAATGGGTATGGTGGATGCCATATAAGTGACCCCTGACTGATTTCTTTCAAATGAGCAGCAACGGGGTTTATAAGAATATGCAGATTTGATCATGCAAATAGATGATGACATATTGTGGAAATCAACCACACCCATGAATTTGGGATGAATAAGGAATGAAAAAGTGAAGTGAAGATGATCCAACAAGTTTTTCAGTGCATATAGTGTACCACGCTGGCATGCGTACGTGGTGTCCTTCACCAATTACAGCCTGACAACAGTTCGGCTTTGCTTGGTCACCAGTCGCCGATGCTTTGCTTGGTATTGGTCATTGCTAGATGCTGCTGCTGTTGTTTACTGCTATACATTGATAAATATATATATATACATATATATATATATATAGAGAGAGAGAGAGAGAGTAAAATGATGTTGTGTTTTTGTTTTCTAATAGACCCACAAACCCTCTGTTATACACCCAGAGAGAGATATCTTAAACAAAACCCGTTCCACTCACTTTTGTCCAAGCTTTTTCTCTCTAAAGAATATATTCCATCGCCCCACACATCTTGATCATGATCTCTCTATCTTTTCTTTTTTTATTTTTTTTTTTGTTTTACTATTTTCTATTTTCTCAAATCATGGTCTGAACACCCAAAACTCAAATTTTAAATTTTGCACTGACTATTTTTAAATAAATAAAAAATTTGGGTCTTCACACTATGAAACTCAAAGCATGTGAAAGTGGGAATGTCAAACTAAAATAGGAGATTTTCGAGGCTAGGAATGATGCCATCAAGATATCTAATGATCGACAAGCTCTTTGTGAAAACTCTTGACTTGTGAAACAGAGAGGAATGAGCTATAGCAAATCTATGCAACGTATGAAGAAAAGATTGAATCTCTCGAGATGTCTCAAGTTGCTTTGGAAGAACTAATGATCAAGAAAGAGGAAGAGCTCAAGTGTGCTATGGATACCATTGGTCTTTGGAACAAAGGATCAAAGAATTTGGACAATATCATTGGGTCTCAACAAATATGTTATGACAAGAGTGGCATTGGCTTTGGTGATAATAAGGAGCAAAAACGGAGTGCATCCACATCTCATGATACAAGAACTCAAGGGCAGGGGGAGCAAAAGATTCAACGAGAGGAAAGACTTCTCAGTCTTCCTAGAGTTGGTAAGGTCAAATAAAGAAGGCACACCCTGTTTTTATTTGTCATCATTGTGGTATGTATGGTCATATTCGCCCTTATTGTTATGAGTTGCATGGGAGAGTATCTCATAGAGATGGAAGAAATTCCAACATCTCGTGTGGTAGGAGACACTTCATTGGTGGTAATGCGGTAAAGGGTCATATTAGACCTCGTTATTTTGATTTGCTTGAGACCAAATATGAACAGAGGTTGTATTTGCTTAGACCTAGGAATAGGAAGTTGGAAACCAAGTCGAGACGGGTTCCATTGAAGGGGAAGCGAACCATAACGTCAAGATACCACCCAAAAACCATAATTCTCATAACTTTGTTCATACTAAAGCGGTTTGGGTGAGAAAACTTGACTTGTGTTAATTTGTTTATTCGTTTTAGTTTTTAGGTTTCTGTGTGTTTTTTCTTTTTGGGTCCTTTAATGTGTGCTATCATTTAATGTGTGCCTGTTTGTTTTCTGTCTTGCTTTGTTTTAAATTTTTTTTAAAAAAAGGCAAAAAATCAAAAAGATTTTCTTAGTATGGTTTTGCAAGCTTAAAATTTTTGAGAATATCTTGTTGCATTTTGGAATTGATGAGAATATCCATTGCATGTTAATAGGTGTGTGCTTTCTCTGGTCATTACTCATTTCGGAATGTGTGTTCTTTCATTAGTATGTCTTATTCTGTACACACTCTTGGATTAGAAAATATCAGAGTTTTCCGCCTTAGTGATCATTTTTCTCTATGGACTTCTGGCATTGTATCTTTTGCATTTCTAGAGGAATTGACCTATACTAGCACATCATGAATGATGTTGAGTCTCTTAACCACCTTTCATCTTTTTGCATCTCTACGGCTTTCCCCTCAGTTTTTACAGTTAAGGCATGAGGAAAAGGCTACCTCAGAGTCACCAACCAGGCTATCTTATTGTCTCCATGCTTCTCTGGTTCAGTTTCCATACTCTTGAGCGTGTCAGCCGCCAATGAGAGTGCAAAAGAAAGAAAAAAAATATGCAAAAGAAAGAAAAGAAAAAATGTGCAAAAGAAAGAAGAAAAAAAGATTCATTGATTGAGGGGGAGCCTCTGCTTTTACTCACCAAATACCCCTTGATTCCTAGTGGTTTGACTTTCCTTAGTTGTGTTGAGATTCTCTTGCCAGAGGTTCAGCTATCAGATCACTACTAGGATTTGAATTGGTGTTTGTCGAACTCCAAGAGTCACACACACACTTTCATCATGGGATCTATGCTTTTCATATAGTACATCGCTTTCTTTTATGAGGAATCTTCTAGAGGCTGTGTTCATTGTGTTTTCAAGTAATTGTGTTTCTTGGATAATCTTGTGTGTTTTAAGATACAAATCAGAAATTCCTTACTTGCTTCACTATATTTTGTTGTTGTTTTTTCTTCTTGTTCACTGTTTTCAGTATTTGTGGTTGCTATTCGTGAAGGGGAGTTTAGTTCATCTTTGATTAGTTTGGTAAGGGAGTTTGGCATTAGTTGGTCTGTGTGTTGTTATCCATTGTTTGTTTATTGCTTACTTCTCGCAGGTTATGAATGTTTTCATCATCTTGTCCCTACTTGTGTGGTTTTTGATCTTGTTTTCGTTGTTTGAGTTTTCTTTGTCAATTCATGACAAAAAGGAGGAGAAATGTTGTCTGGTGCATGTCTTAGGATTTCATGTATTCATGCCATGTGTTGGGTGCATGTGTCGGGTGCAAGTGTCTTAGTTTTCATGTTTTCATGCTACATGTTCTTAAAATCTCCAATTTATATCTATTCATTTTTCCATCTCATGTTTCAAGATAATCTTGTCATATGTCTATTGCTTTTTCACATACTCTTGTGGCACTAATAGTTGTTTTGGAGATTATGGCACTAATAGCTGTTTTGCAGATCATGACCTTGAGAAAGAAGTTTGCTTTTGTTGGCTGTAATGGGTTGGGGTGATTAGGATTTTATTTGTTAGGTGTGTTTTGTCACGGCATTGCCAAAGGGGGAGATTGTTAGGTTTTTATTCTTGGCAAGCCCGTTTGACAAAACTCCTTTCAGTTGTAATTTTGTTCAACTTTTATTTCAGTGAGGCTATGATTTTTAGATGCAAATCCAACCCGAATTGTGCCCTTGCAGAGGAGTTTGTAATCCGAAGTCCTATCATGTTTGCCACTTTGCTGACTATGTCGGGGATCAGTTCAATTTGTGATTCGAACTCCTTTTAGTCTCCTCGCTCGAGCAAGAGATCCTTTGCTCAAGTAACCATCGCGGCCCTGTTTTCTATATATATGTGTTTCAGTCCAATTTTAGGTTGACGGCTTCTAGATCTTCTTCTTGGATATTAGGGTTTATATCTAGAGCTTCTTTGCTAGTTTCTTTGATGTTTGTTTGAGTTTAAATCTAGTTTGAAAAGTATATGAGAGGGTAATTTATAAGTAAATTGGGCCGAGCTAAGGAATTGCCTTCTTTGCAAGTTGGGCCACACTTTGGACCGGGGTAAGAGATGATATAGCTCGGTCCGAGTGCTAACTAGTGGGGCCTAGTTGAGGTTTGGACCGAGCTAAGCATTACACATAGTCGTGCCGGGATAACGATGTTCTCCTACATTATTAGCTCGGTCTTAAGCTGATTAACTTAGTTGGAGCTCACCAAACTGAGGTGTAAGCCATGAAGGGAAGAACCGAGCTAGTTGGAGCTCGGTCATTTCTACCGCTTTAGCGGGGCAATGTTAGCTCGGTCGTCTTGTCATATGACCGAGGTAAAACCATCTCACTTGGTTTAAGCAGTGAGGGGGGTGTTGAAGGATAATCATTGTCTTTCAGGAGTGTGATTCCTAGGAGGACTCTACATGGAGGAATAAGAGTCCTACTAGGATTGTGCCACGCGGAACCTATAAAAGTTCACAACATAACCTATGTACAGGTAACACAACTTTGATTCTCGAAGACACAGAGCTTTTGTCTATTTGTCTATTTTGCTGACTTAGGCATCGAAAAGGTATCCGGCACACACCCGCCGGCTAGCTCACGTTTGTGTTTTCAGGGAGTAAAGCGACGACGTTTGGAGGAGCGCAGACTTGATCAACAGGATTATACGAGAAGATTATTTCTTGCTCGTACAGTATACATCAAAGGATTGTTTGTTTCGTTCGATATAAAAGAGAGTGTTGTTCTTCGGTGGATTCTGTAGAATTTGGGTCTAAAGCTTTGGTGGATTCTGGAGTGACTCATTGTCGTGAATTCGACATTAGCGTTGTGGATTCAACGTTGGGAAAGACAATTCCGAGGTGAAGATTGTGACAACCCTACCACGTATAGTAATTAGCGATTAATTAATCGAGGAGATTTGAATTTTAATTGTCAATTATTCCAATATAATCTGAGATTTATGAAAACTATGGAGACTGGTTCGTATATAATTCTATTGAGGATTTATTTTGGAATTAGAAGTTGAAAGCCTACATGACTCAAGAAAGTATAATTGGTGAATTGAATTATTTTAATTTCGAGTATCAGACCATATGAGAATTTAATTAAATATTTGATTCAGATTTATAAAATTGAGATTTGATTAATTGGGTTTGAAATGGAATTAATTAAGTTATGAAAATTGGGAATTAAGGTTATTATGAATTAAATTTCTTTATGAGGCATTCAATTAAGGTATTCATTGAGTATGTAATTTATTGGTGAAGATTTTGAAATTTAATCTGAAATTGAAGACCTTAATGATTCAAGAAACCAAAATTAAGGATGGAAATAAATTTAATTTGATATTTGGAGCCTTTGGGAAGTTTGATTAAAAATCTGATTCGGATTGATAAATTTAAATATATTTAATTAGGCTCTAATGGAAGTCAATTAGACTAATTAAATTATGTGGGATTTTAGATTAGTTATAATTAACTAATTTTGTGTTAATCAAAATTTATTAAGATGCTTAATTAAATTAATCCTAGACATAAATTAAATTATAAAACAAACTAGAATTGTGGTTGTGTGTGTGCGCGCAGAGAAATATATGTGTGTGTGCAGAGAAATCTATATATGTGCACGTGAGTGTTGTTTTGGAGCTCAAAGAAAGGTGCAAGTTTGTGCACATGTGGGGCCTTGTTAAGAAGTGAAGTGTGTGCACACGTGGGGCCTTGTTAAGAAGTAGAGTGTGTGCTATATGTGAGTCAAGAAAAAGAGAGAGAGCTTATCTTGAGTCCATTTTCTGCTTTGTGATGGAAATGGAAGGAATAACAAGGGGAATTAGAGGAAATCAACACACTACATCTGAAATTGAAGCTTAAGGTAAGAGATTTATGCTTAATTCATGTACAAGCTTCACATACTAGTTGAAATTAAGGAAGTCATGGGATCAATTCATGGAATTTGTAAGGAAATGGGTTTGAATAAGAAAATTAAGCTAGGCTCATGGTTATGGAAATAAACTTAGAAATTAATTATATTTTTGGTTTGATTTTGAATATCTTACATGAATTTGAGTCTCATTTTTACATGCAAGTAATTTGGAAGAATTAAAGCATAAATGTGGAAATAATTGTAGGAACTCTTCAAATTAAGCTTGGGTTTGTGAACCTTGATATATATATATATATATATATATGAGATGTATATTTGCATGCACCATGAGTTTTGAAAGGATTTGAGTCATGCAAGTTTATTATACATTTGATTTTGAAGAAAAGTTTGGAAACCATGAGTTCATGAAAATATGGGTTTTGATTTTGATTATTAACCCATGCATGTAATGTAATTTAAAAGCTTTATTTAATTTAAACAAATTTTGGAATATATATTAAATTAGTTAGTTTTATTTGAATTACACATATTCAATGTTTGCTAGGAAATTGACAAGAAAATGAAGAATTAGAGCCAAGATCAAGTTTATGAAGTTAAATTAGAAATTAATTATTTTGGGTTTGATTTTGAATGTCTTATATGAATTTGAATCTTATTTCTACATGCATGTAATTTGGAGGAAATAAAGAATTAATTCATGAACATGGTTAAGGTTAATCAATGTGGAAATAAATTATAATTTATATTTGAGAATCACAAATTAGTTTGATTTTGATTTAAATTTCTTACATGTAAATATTTTGAAAGGGCTTTATAGCTTTAATTTATTTTTTATAAAACAAAGAAGAAGAATGTTGGAATTATTATATTCATGAAATTATTAGTTTTAATCTTAATGATCAAAGAGATTTTTGTATTAGAAATTGGAAAATTAGTCATGGGTTCATCTTTATTAATAAAATTACATGTTTAAATTGGTTCATGTAAGAGTTTAAGTTTTGAAAATGTGTTTGGAAATTATTTGTTGATTTTGAAAGCACAGGAAATTTGCTGGCCGCTCTAGCGGAAAAGTCACTGCTCGAGCGAACATTAAGGCCAACCAGTATTTTTATAAAGCTTTGTAGACCGCTCGAGTGACCAAAGGTCCGCTCGAACAAAGACCCTATTTTTAGCATATTTTGGAAAATTACATTTAATTCACATTTTTATTCTCATCTCTTTCCAAAGCATTCTAGACATGATTTATGGCACAATAAAGATTGATAAGCTAATAATCAACATTAACTAGTTGATTAAAGAATAAGTTATTATTAAGAAGCCAAGTAAGAAATTGGTTTATTCAGAAAAGAATGATTTAGCAATGAAAGGATATGTGAAATGAGAATTCGATTCATTTAAATAAGAAAGCATAAGCATGGTAGAACTCTGGACCACTTAGACAGAAAAGGATAAGAAAAGTCAAGTTTGATCAAGGAATTGATATTGTATTTCAATGTATATATGTTATGTGCTTGTGTAGGTTACGCGCTATTGTCTGCCTGATTTATCTGATCTGTCTAATTTGTCTGATCTACTTCTGCAGCTATCTATGAGTAATAACTTAGTAAAGCTATGTTCAATTTTATTTATTTTCTGTATGATGAATTAAGATATGTTTTCTGAAATGATATGTTCTGTTCAATGAATGATTGTCCAATTTCTGACAATGTATTCGTGGCATCCTTAGCATCATATGATATCTGTTAGCTGTTACCAGGTATTGGAGGTTCCATTATAGAACTTAATATGTCTGCACTCTGTTACCCGTACCGAAGGCTCCATTATGGGGCTCAGCATATCTATTCTCTATTACCTGGATCCAGAGGTTCTTTCATGGAACTAGTTATTCATAACCACCATATGTTATGTATCTGTTCTGTATCTGTTTTTTTAGCGCTAATGGATGTACCACGTATGAGTAAGCATGAACTTTGATTTCTGTATATGATTTGAATATGAATATGAATTTGTTTATGAATCTAAATTATGATTTCTGAATTTGGTATGGACATCATTCATTAAAACCCTTTACGCTGTTATTATTCACTGGGCTCTAGGTCACTGTATAATTTATGTACATAGGTGATCAAACACATGACCAGGCTTAGAGGCGTCTGCCTGGATTCTGTTTTTGTCGGCCAACCTATGTGCTTCCCATAGAGGTTCTGGATATGTCAAGTGGTTATGGCTATGTGATTTAAAGTTTAAGTTTTGTTTTCATGTTTGGTTAAACATGTCTTTGTGTATTTTGTAAATAGAGCTAAGTCCCTTTTTGTCTAATCTGTATATATATAATGACGTAAGGATGATGTGTATATATGTATATAAAAATTTTAAAAATTTTCTGTCTCATATAAGTTTGCACAGCTCAATGGACATTGCATATTTGTTATTTGCTTTCGCTAGCCCCTAATATTATGTTAATTTGTCTCAGAGGCCTTCGATAATCCCAGGATTACTAGCCAGTTATGATGCTAAACCTATAGGGGCGGGTTTGGGTCATGACAAAGACCGTGGTGGAAGAGGCATATAGGGGTCGGTTCGATTTGGGCGTGGATTCGCTATGTAATTGCGAGTGTTTGTCTTCTTAGTGGATTGTTTTGTGGCTTTTGCCCGTGGTTTTTTATCACAATTGGAGGCGCTCTAATTGTGATTTTTCCACATTAAAATCGTTGTGTCGATTTGTCTTGATTGTTTGATTGGGATTGCTATTTACTAATTAAAATTGATACATAATCACAAATCAATAATTCTAGGGGATTTCTAGATTTTTCAAAGATGACCTTGATGGTGAGTTTGAAGGAGTTAAAAACAACGTAGAAGATGGCTATTCAGTGGCTAAGCAAGAAGAAGGCCAAGGAAATGGCTAGAGTGCAGCTTTTGCAGGCCAAACAAGTGGCCCTACCACAGACCCAAGAAGGGCTTATCTACTGCACACACGATAGATGATTAGTTCCATGTCTGCACATGAGAACTAGATGATGATTGATGATTTGCTAGCTTTATTTGAAAAGATCAACATCAAGCCAAGCCAATCAAGGAAATCTATGAAGGAGACTCAAGTATACAAGGTACAATGTGGTCCTCATATCACTCGTCAAGAGCACACAATTGTAAATGAACATGTATCATTTTACAGACCTCTTACACTTCAAGAACGATATGAGGAGGGAATGAATGCAAACCCTATGTTCTAATACATAGAAATGAGGGAATATCCCCCAAATCCAGTCTTTAATTATAATCCAAATGACTTAGGACCAAGACCTAGGGGGCAACCAAGGCCACAAATATATAATAATTATGTATTTGATAGGCCTGTAGTTGATCATTATGGTATAGCAGAGCAAAGACTTAGGCTACCTAATCAAGTAAGGCCTCCAAATATGCAAAAACTTGTCATGGAACAACTATGAACCCAAGGCCTAAAGGGCCTGGACCTCTTCTCTCTTATTATCAACCATAATTTCATGGAGGAGGACAACAACAAGCATACATAGGAATAGACCTTATGATGAATAATAGGCAACAAATAATGAACTTAATTCAGGAAATTTATGGCCCAGGTCTAAGGAGGCCAAACAGACTTATGTTTAGAAGTCCATATCCTCCAAAAGTGGATAATGCACCTCTCCCAAGGAACTTTAAAGTGCCTAAATTCTTTTTGTTTACAAGGAAAAAAAGGCAGACCACATTTGAACATATAGGAAGATTTGTTCTACAGTGTGGAGAAGTTTGGCAAAATGATTTTCTAAAGATGAAACTATTCCCAAATTCATTATCTAAAACTGCGTTTACCTGGTTTATTAACTTGCTAGAAAACTCTATACACACATGGCAAGAAATGGAAAGTCAATTTCATACTCAGGTCTTTAGAACTGAACCTGAAGTTACTTTGGTAGAACTGTCAAAATTTAAACAAAAACAAGAAGAAACAACAGAACAATACATAGATAGGTTTAAAAGAGCAAAAAACAGTGTTTTGCATATGTGCCTGATATAGAAGTCATAAGACCGGCTCAAAATGGTTTAGATTTTGAGTTAAGAAAGAAATTTGAGGGAATGATGTTTAGGGACTTGTATGAGTTGTCTTTAAGGCCAACTAGTTATAAGTCAATCTTTAGAGAAGAACAACAACAAAGAAAGGCAACTTCACTTGGTACTTATTACCAAAAAATTGAATTTTACTTTGATGTAGATGTTGATATGGCACAAGTAATTGGAAAGAAGCCTATGGATTGTGAGACCTTGAAAAAGGTTGAGAAACCTATTGATGGAACATAACCAGCCAGAAGAAATATGGCTGCATTAAGTAGACAGTATTCATTTGACTTACCAAAAGCAGATGCTTTGTTTGATGAGTTATTAGCCAACAAATTTTTAACTTTTAACTCCTGGCCATAACATTCCAAAAAAAAAAAAAAATAGATAGAATGGGAAAAGAGTACTGCAAATGGCATAATTTCTTTAGACACTTAACTAACAATTGTGTCACATTTCGAAACTATGTGCATGACTTGATCTAGCAAGGAATGTTGAAGTATACTGAGAAAGACAAAGGAGTAATAGCAGTTGACAGTGATCCATTCCCAGACATGGTGGGAATTAATATGGTGTCCACTGACCTTAGTTGACTAGCCAGAAAAAGAAAGGAAAAAACCCTAGAGTCCTCTTGATAGAGTTAGAGAGACTTCATAAAGAGAGAATAGAGAAAGTTGCTAAGGAAGCAAAAGGAAAGAAGATTCAAGAAGAGCTTGATGAGAGGTTCATTTGCTTTAGATGTGACACTAAAACAGAAAGAGCTAGAGCCATTGTCATAAATGGGATTTAGAAAATAGGATTCAGAAAATAGGAAAGGATGTTGGTCTTAGATTCAATACCATGGGTGGTAGTGACTTACAGATATTTGACAATGACCACATGTTCTATGATGGATCAGACCCAGGGATATTTGGACGTGCAGAAGATTATGGTGAGGATGATGCTCCATTTTTGTTTCAAGGGGTTCCTGTGCATCCATGTTTTGGTGGCCCAAGCAACATTAGAACCATGCTGAAATAATAGAAGGGGTCTAAACCTAGACAGGCTTTAGTAGACTTCTTAGCAGAACATCCATGTTTACCTGTCGAACCAGATTTATTTGAGGTTCATGTGATAGAAGAGATTAAACCTTGGAGGTTGATGTTTGATGGGTCAAAAACAGATGAAGGAGTTGGTGCAGGTATTGTTCTGGTTTCACCTAATAGATAGAAGTGCCGATTTGCCAACCAATTAGATGAACAACATGTATAGTCTTGTAACTAGGCTGAATATGAAGCCTTGATAATTGGACTTGAGTTGGCCATAGAGTTCAAAATTGGAAGGTTACAAGTGTTTGGTGATTCTCAGTTAGTCATCAAGCAAATTGAGGGAGAGTTTGAGTGTGTAAACAAAACTTTAGAAGAATACTTAGCTGAGGTAAGGTGGTTAATGAGTTTCTTTTACCATGTATCATTTACACACATATATAGAATAGAAAACAAAGAAGCCAATGAGATGGCTCAAGCAGCATTAGGATTGAAGATTCCTAAGGGGGCCCAAGAAAGAATAATAAGAATTCAAAGGAGGAATTTCTTGACCTTTAGGGACAGACATAGAAATTTTTTTATCAGTAATGGCCTTAGAAGTATCTAAAAATGATTGGAGATTTCCTCTGATCAGATACTTGTCTAATCCTAATAAAGGATCTAACAGACAAGTAAGATACCAAGCTCTAAACTATGTCATCATGGGTGATGATTTATTTAGAAAGGCACATAATGGTTTGACATTGTTGTGCATTGGCCAAGAAGATCAAATTAAAGCAATGGCTGAGGCACATGAAGGCATTTGTGGAGCCCATCAAGCTGGGATCAAATGAGATGGTTGATTAATAGGTATGGCTATTTTTGGCCATCTGTAAGAAAGGATTACATTACACATGCTAAAGGATGCCAAAGTTACCAAAAACATGGCAATGTCCAAAGGGTCACAACTATAAGTTTGAATTCAATACTAAGACCATGGCCTTTTAGAGGTTGGGCAATGGACTTGATAGGCTAGATTTTCCCACATTCTTCAAAGGCACACTCATATTTGTTGGTGGCAACTGATTATTTCACAAAATGAGTGAAAACAATTCCATTAAAAGTTGCCACACCGACTTAGGTTATTGAGTTCCTTAAAGAGAATGTGATCCATAGGTTTGGTTTGCCTCAGTCTATTACTGTCGATCAAGGGACTATGTTCAATGGGCATGAAATAAAATAGTTTGCCAAAGAGTATGGTATTCAAATCCTAAATTAAATAGGCAAGCTGAGGCAACAAACAAAATTGTAAGGAATACTTTAGAGAGAATAATTGAGGACAATCTTAGGGATTGGCACAATCTATTATCTGAATTACTATGGGCTTACAAAAATTCTAGGAGAAATAGTATATGGACAACTCCATAAGAGTTGGTGTATAGACATGATGTTGTACTTCCTTTAGAATTCAATGCAAGATCTAATCAACTGGCTCAACGGTTAGACATTCCAATGGATGAATACAATGAAGCCATGTCAATTGAATTACAAGATTTAGAAGAAAAGAGGATTTTTGCTTTCAATCATTTGATAGCTCAAAAAAAGAAAGTAGAAAGAAGCTATAACAAGAAAGTAAAGCATAAAGTGTTCTCTGAAGGAGATTTAGTCTGGAAAACTATTTTACCTCTTGGAACAAAGAATCCAGGGTATGGAAAGTGGTCTCTTAATTGGGAATGACATTCAAGATTTTTAAAGTTCTTAAAGGAGGAGCATATCATTTTGCATTCTTAGAAAAAAAAACTACATAGAAGAGTAATTAATGATAAATACTTGAAGAAATATTATCCAACTATGTGGGAAAACAAGAGATAAAAGTCAAGTAGATGATGGACAGGATCCTAGAAATTTTGGATCTGTTGACAAGTCATATGGTGACAAAAATGGCCCATTTTTGTTCAAATGGAAGCTTGTCTATCCTTGTCTCCATGGGCCTTTGAAGTATATCATTTTCAGTGAATATTCATTCAAGTCAAAACATAGTTTTACCTTAAATGAAGGGGCATTGTTGGCACCAAAATTTGAATCCTCTGTCGACAGGAGCATGGGCGTAATCACTAAGGGTCTAAGAATCATGGGCATGAAGATGGTGGTCTGAAAGTAAGGATCAAAGATAAGGCACATGGCACTTCCATGAGAAAAGGAAGTTGAGGGCAGTTGCAGATCAACCAGCCAATGGATACGTAGCAACATGTCATAGCCAGTGAAGCCATATAAGCGTTGGGAATTTGAAGAGAAGAGGACCTTCAACCAAATTCATATCACTTGTGCAATCTAGGAGTAGTATAACTTATTTAGGAGTAGTTCTGTAACTTAGAAGGAGATTAATGGTAATTTCAGTGCTTGTAACTCAATTTGGACCTGTCGATTATAATGCTATGAAACTTGTAATTTAATTCTTGTAATTAAGTGACAAGTTAAAGTGTAATTAATTACATTTCTAGTTTGTATTAATCACATTTCCAGTTTGCTCATCTTTGTTTCTTCACATTACAACCTCCAAATAAGTCATTGAATCTGTCAAGGCATAGGACACCAACCACATTGCCTAATCAGTTTGTTTGTTTGTGAAAATTGGTTTCTCTATCAATCCACTCCTGTCGATTTGATTCAAACCATATTTTTGGTAACAGGTGTATATGTTAGAATTTCCCTTTTAAGTAACATTGTGTTTGGTTCAAAGATTTTGTTAGACATTTGAAAAGGAAATATCAAAAATAAATAAGTAAAATTTGAATAAAATATAATTGTTTATCACACACCTTTTTCATTTTTTTTTTCTAAATCTCTATTTAAATTCATGAACCAAACATAGGTAAGAGTACGGTTAGTATAATGAAAGACTGTAATGAAAAGCTCATTCTAGTTTTGCATTCCTTATTTAGTATTTTTTTTTTTATCTAAGTCAAAATAATCATTCCAATGAAACAACGTTTTATCTAAATGAGAATCGCCATTCTAATAGAATAGTTATTCCAACATTTTTTACACCCTATCATCATCGTCGTCGTTGCCGCCACCGCCACCGCCACCGCCATTACTACTACCACCACTATTGTCACCGCCACCATGGACACAACCACCATCATATTGCCATCACCACCACTCCCACTATTATCACCACCACCCTTTTACTATCATTGCCACTACCACTACTACATCACCACCACTAGCACCACCGTCGCCGCCACTACCTCTGCTACCACACTACTATCATCATCGCTACTACCACCACGACCTCCACAATCACCACATCACCATACAACTACCACTCTACTACCGTCGATGCCATTACCACCACTATCACTACAATCATCAAACAACTACCACCATTGCTAGAACCACTACTCAATTACCATCACCACTGCCTTCGCCTACCACCACCTTCACAAAAGCCACACTACCACCACCACTATTACCATCGCAAGAACTACCACTCTACTCTCATTATCTGTCCCCACCACAGTCGCTACCACAACCACCACATCAGAACCACCACCATCGCCACCATTATAACCACCACACCACTACCACTACCACAACACCACCTTACTACCATTCCAACGCTACAATGACCTACCACCACCACTATCCAATTACCACTGTTATCACCACCATCGATATCACCACCATCACCACTTTCATGACTATTGACACTATCATAATTTGTATAATTTTAAACTTGTTTATTACAAGCTTTATAATGGTTCCAATTTAAATCCAATCCATTTCTTGCTCTTGGATCCGGGATTGCGTGTCTTTAATTGTTGTTCATGGCATTTTCATCTTGTTGGTAGTTGAGTTGAGTGTTGGTTGCGTTTAAAACAGGTTAGGAGTTAGTTTTTCAAAAGTGTTATTGTCCAGTTTTTTTTCTTGTTCGCTCGAGCGATGTTTTGGTCGCTCGAGCGATCTTTGAGGTTCTCTAGTATTTTTACAGGTCTGTAAAACTTCTAGAAGTATGGTATCTTTGCTCGAGCGGTATTTTCTGTGCTCGAGTAGTCTTTTGCAGGTCTAAACTTCTAAGAGGGGGTCATCGTGCATTAGATCGGTGTTTTGGTCACTTGAGCGATGTCTCTTATTGTGTCTGACGCTCAAGAAGTGTTTTGGTCGCCCAACTAGTCTATGCGTATATCAGATCGAGAAAAATGAGATTTTATCACTTTTTCACTTCCTCTCTCTCTCTCTAAAACGTCCCAAAACCTTAATTTTTTCACTCTTTCTCTCTCTAGTTCTTACATTAAAACCCTAAATACTCTCAATCTATTGATTTCTCCCCCTAGTTCCTTGGAGAAAAGGTAGAGCTCATAGAAAGTTTTGTTTAAATTAGAGAGGATATCATTTTCGGCTCTACCAAACTTCAACCCTTGCTCTCTTTTTCTTCTAGTCTTGGGGTAGGGATTTCTTTAACCTATGGTATGATTTTTAGCCTAGTTATTTGCTCATTGAAAAGATTTAGTGATTTGGAAATTTTAGGTTAAACCTAGGGTTTGATTTTTGAAATGTAAAAAAGGGATTTTCAAATGGGTTCTTGAAAAAGGTTGTGGAGATGTGTTTATGGTTGAGATATGTTGAAATGTTAGAATTTCTTTACTTACATGTGATTTTGAAAGTAAAGGAAGTTTTGTTCAAAAACTATTAATATTTGATTTATGAAACAAAAAGGGAAAAGATGTTGGGTTTTGAAAAGATAGAGGGAATGTATCTGTTGATTGATAAGAGTGGAGTTGGATATGTGGTATCACTCCCATTTTGAAATTGATGAGATTATACCTTTTGTTGGAAATTATCTGTTGAGTAGAAATATCTATTTTGGGCTATCGGTGGAAGATAACTGTGATTGTTATAGAAATTGTATGAGGATTAGTGAATTGAAACTAATTACTTATACATCTTATAATGATTCTGGTTCTAACCTAACAATTTTATTGCTTTTGGATCCAAGAAACCGTGTATTTAACTGTGATTCAGCTCATTTCCATCTTGTTGTTGTTTTCCTCCTTATTGTTTGTTGGGTTTAGCTATTGGGAGTTTTGGTTGTATTTGAAACAGGTTGGGAAGTTGTTTTTTTTTTCAAAGTGTTGTTGCCTAGATTTTGGCTTGTTCACTCGAGCAACCGTTCCTACGCTCGAGCGGTCTTTTACAGTCTGTAAAACTACTGAGAGTTTGATATCTGCGCTCGAACGATGCTTCTTGCACTCGAGTGAACTTTTACAGGTCTAAATTACTAGAAGGAGGTCATTGTGCGCTAGAGTGGTGGTTTTGTTCGCTTGAGTAGTGTCACTTATCTGTCTGTTTACTCAAGCGGTGTTTTGGTCACTCGAGCGGTCTATGCGTATATCAGTCTGAGAGACGTCCTTTTTGGATCACTTTTTCATCTCTTTCTCTCTCTAAACATTTCAAAACCCTAGATCTACTCTTTCTCTCTCTCTCTCTCTCTCTCTAGTTCTTATCTTTAGTCCCAAATACTCTCAATCCGAGAATTTCCTCACCCTAGTCCTTTGGAGAAAAATATTGAGCACGTCGAGGGCTTCGTTTTGATTGGAGCATCTAGTGTTTTTGACACCGTCAAGTTCTACCCATCTTTCCTTCGTGTCTTCTTCTTTGAGGTAGGGATTCCTTTGACTCTTTATATGATTTTTAGCTTAGTTATTTGTTCTTTGAAAATGGGTTAGTTATTTGGAAATTTTTGGTAAAACCTAGGGTTTGATTTGAAATCAAAAGAGGGGTTTTCCAAATTGATTCTTGAAAAAGGTTGTGGGTGAGTTGTGTTGAAATAGTGGCAATCTTTTCCCAAAATTGAATTTGAACAAAAATGGGGTTTGTCCTAATTTTGGATATTTGAAATTGTAAAAAGAAAAATGAAAAATGATGTTGGATATTGTGGAATTGGAATAATGGTTATGTGGATGACAATGGTGGAGTTGGATATGTAATATCACTCCTGTTGTAATTGATAAAAATGTATCTTTTGATTAGAATTTATCTATGGAATAAAAATATCTGTTTTGGGCTACTGATAAAAGATAGTCTTAATTGTTATAGACGTTGCATGAGGATTAGGTTGAATTGAAATAAATTGCTCATCCATTGTGGATTGTGCATCATTATACATTGAACATTGTAAATGTATTTGTTTTTGAGAAAAATGGGTGAATACCGTGGTGAATCTAGTTAAGGGGTGTGGTTGTGGTTTTATTATGTTGGCTTGTGTGTCCTTAGTGAAAGTCTAGAAACCCGCGCAGTTAGGTGCCGATCCTTCTGATTAGTACTAGTAAAATGGCTTTGGTAGTGCTTGTATAGCCTTCTAGCACACCTAGAGATTCTCAGTGTTCTGTATCGACTACCCTATTTTTTTTGTATAAAACGATTATTTTCATAAATTGATATATAATCTAGCATTGCATTTTTTTGAGATGGAAAATGAGAAGTGTTTGGAAAATGGCATGCATGTGCATTTGTGCATTCACCTTATGATTTTGCTAAGATTCATATACTGTGTTAGAGTATCTCTACGGGGCTTTGACTCACCCTATGTGGAAACAACTTTCAGGTGCTGATAATATGCCTTCGCTAAGGACATAGCTTGGGAGGACTCGGAGCTTAAGGCTTCTTTTTGATTTCTTGATGTAATTATTTTGTTTAAGCCTCAGGTATTATGTGTATTGAATTTAAACTCATTTTGTTGTAACTAAGCACTGTCTTGGGAAGTTGTAAGCTATTAGGGAATTTCTTATTTGATTTCAATTTCCTTTTTACCATGTATCCATGGCATATGTTATAGATTCATGATCTAGGATTTGTGAATATATATTGCATATGCCCCCTTTTGTAAAGATCAAAGCTATAATGAATAGAAGATAGGAGATTGTTGATTTATTGTAACACTGTTATGTAATGGGTTGGTGTTAATTATATCGGGGCGTTACACATCTTACATTGAGTATTGTTTCATACTTGAGCATTGAAAATATATTGTTTTGAGAAAAATTGGTGAATACCTTGGTGAATCTGGTTAAGGGGTGTGGTTGTGGTTATTATGTTGGCCTGTGTGTCTTTGATGAAAGTCTAGAAACTCGTATTGTTAAGTGCTGATCCTTCCGATTAGTACTGATAAAATAGTTTTGATAGTGCTTGTATAGCCTACTGGCAGACATGTATCTAGAAATTCCCGGTGTTTTGTATTCACTACCCTATTTTCTGATATAAAAGGATATTTTCATGAATTGATGTATAATCTTGACATTGCATTGTTTTGAGATGTAGATGTAAAACGTTTGACAAATCGCATGCATATGCATTCACTTTATGACTTTGTTAAAATTTATATATTGTGTTAAAGTATCTTTACTGGGCTCTAGTTCACCTTATGTGGAAAATAACTTTCAGGTGCTGATGATATGCCTTCACCAAGGACATAGCTCGGGAGGACTTGGAGCTAAGAGGTTCTTTTGTTTCATTGTATAATTATTTTTGTACAAGCCATGGGCTTAAACTGTGTTGAGTTGAACTCATTTTGCTATACCCAAGCATTAACTTGGAAAATTTTAGTCATTAGGGCATGAAAATACTTGATTCTCCTTTTATTTCAATTCATGTACATGTCATATGCTTTAGATTCAAGATCTAAGATTTATGAATATATACATGCATATGTCATCTTTTGTATGATCAAGGAGTATAAATGGAAATGTTAAATATAATGTTAGTGATCAATTCTACAGAATATTGATGTGGATTGTTGTTATTATTTCAGGATGTTACAAGCTTGTTAAATAAATAAATAATAAATAAAAACTTATTCTATTCCATTAATTTTAATAGGTATAATAACCAAATACGAGAATGAGAATTACTCATATATCATTTTATATTGACAACCAAATAAGGAAATGTGAATGTCCATTCCATCCATTCAATCTTGTATTCTATTCTCACTCTCATTCCATTCCCATTTCATTCCATTTCTTCGTACTGAACATGCTCCAAAGAATATAACTTCACTACAATTGTTTTAATGAGACTCGAGATGTCCAGTTGCTAGGTTGTAAGCCGCTTAGGCCCAATTTTGGTGACCCAGTTGTCGATCTTGTGGGCTCTATCAAGTAAATTATTGGGAGACTTATGGCCCAATTTTATAGACAGTATTTAATATACCCAATAAGTCTTGCTCCAAATTGATAGGTTTATATTTTTTATTTTACTCTCACAACCCAACTCGCTAACTCACGATTCTCAACTCACACTAATTCTCACAAGAAATTCACCGCTTTTTCAATGATTCTCAACCGTAAAAGGCATGATTTTCACGACTAATATGTCTATAAAAATTTCACTCAAAACTCCTTGAGTAATAACTCCAATTGATAGGGTTGACTGGTAATTTTACCTAAATTTATTTATGTAAAAGTAATTGAGTTAATCGAATAAAGGTAGTTACATGAATGGATTATAATTGTTTTAAAAGAAATAGATGGTCTATTTTTAAAATTATAATTGTCATTTAAATTTTTCTAAGACAAATACAATTCGATTATGTAATTACTAATCTTTGATCAACTTGATTTTGAATAGATGATATGTTTGATGAGACCTACAATAATATATGGATTTAATTAAAAAAATTAATACGGATTTAAAAATAAATTTAAAATGACTTACATTATAAAAAAATTATTAAAATAACTTGATTTGTTAAAATACTCTTCGTTTGGCAATCATGGTTGGGGCTAAATTAGCCACTAAAAAACAAAGTAAGTTAAAAAATTAATAAGACAAAATGTCACATCCAAATCATAATCATTTTACTTTTTCTCTCATAAAAGTCAAAAAACCAAAAAAGTCACACAAAGCCTATTTTGGGAAGTAGATTAAAAGCCAACTTTTTTGTTTTTTTTACTTTTTTTTTTTAAAAAAAAAAACATGCAAAAAAGTAGAAAGGTGATATGATCCAGAAAACTCAAAAAGCTAAAAAACTAGATTTTAACCCAATTGACAAAATAGGCTAAACTTTTTAGTTCTAAGCTAAAAAGTCTAACTCCAAAAAGCCAACTAAAAAAATGTTTGCCAAATGACAACTCAACTTTTTGTTGTTGTACTTTAGGACCGTTGCCCTTACTTTTTCTTGTCAAGTGTTTTAAAGCATCTTCGATGATGTTAAAATTGCGTGAATTAATATGTACATAACAAAAAGTAATAAAAGTTGGATTTAATTTTGTGTATTAAGATTTATTAATTGAGTGAGTACGTGGGATGTTAATATTTTACGCAATATACAACCTATTAAATCAAAAATATGTCCACCTTCTTCAATCTTTAAATCCTAACCTTAGCTACCACTTGGTAACCACCACCTTCAAACCCTAATCCTAAATACATTGTTTCCCTCTTCTAAACCCCATTTCCCTACTATTGTTGCTTCTTTCACAACCCCAATTTTGTTATGTTATAGCCTTATCTTTATACCTCTTTATTCTCCAGCCTCGACCATACCTCACACCACTTCCTCTACCCTCGCCACATTAAAAATCGAGATTTAGAAAGAAGAAAAATAATAAGAATGGGTTAGAGAGGAAGTGGCAAAAGAGGAAGAAATACAACAAAATGAAGGATGGTTGGAACGAGATGAAAGAAGGCATGTGACGGCAGCATGAGAGAATAAGAGGGGAATGGGTTGTGATGAGAAATGAGTGTTGGAAGAAGGTTGCGAAGGATGGTGGTGATTAATGGTTTGAGGATTAGGATTTAGAAAGGAGAAAATAGAGATATTAAACTAATTTATTTTAGGGTTCTCCTATGGTGTGCACCCGTTTAGAGGTTGTTAATCATGTTGTTTAATTTTGATGATGTCTAAAATATTATTTGAAAATTTTGGATTCTTTAATATACATATTCTATATTATTTGACACAAAATATTATCTGTTTAAAATATAGGTTGTATAATATATTTGTTATAAATATTATTTAAATGGAAATATTTTGAAAATATTACTATTCACAATTTTGAAAATTTCGGGTGGTTACTATTCACTTTTTGACAAAATTGATTGATTGGTTAGCTCAAATAAAACAACAATCCATAGAGTAATGGTGGAGTATAAGGAATTTATCTATGGATTCTAAGTTTATTTTAATTTCATATATACATGAGTGTGATTACAATCATAAAATAAATCCATATAAAAACCTAAACATGGCATACCTAACTAATCAAAATAATTAAAATCAATCAATCATCTAAAAATCCTAAACCTTACATACACAACTAATCAAAATAATTAAAATCGATCAATCATCTACATACAAATACGAAATCAATTCAACATCAAATAAATAAAAATAAATAAATAAAAACAACGAATTAAACATAAATCAAAAGAAGTGGGTTTTACACTCACAATTATTTTTTAAAGATCAAAGAAATATTTGAAGAACTACTAACCCTTTTTTTTTTTCCTTATCCACTCTTCTTTGCCGTCTCTATGTTCTCTCTCTCTCTCTCTCTCTCTCTCTCATAGTTTGCACTTGGTTTTGATTGATCTCTCTCTCTCTCTCTCTCTCTCTCTCTCTCATGGCTTTCTTTTTCTTTTTCTTTTTTTTCTTTTCTTTCAATTCATGGCTGTTGCTACTTGAAGATTCTTCCACACACCTTTTTGTGATAAAACCTAGGTCGAAGTATATTATACCTAATGTACCATTATATTATATTTTACAATTATCACATAAATATAATATATATTTTATCAATATATAAAAGGGAGATTGATTAATAAATCTCATATTTTGGACTTATAATCCAGATAGTCTCATATTTTTTCTTGTGATCCATTTAGTCTTTTTGGATGTGTAATGACTCATTTGTCCGCCACATTGGAGTGTCACATTTGGAAAAAGTACATTAAAGAGTTTTTTAGTATTACATTATACCCGCCACGTTAGAGTGTCACATTTGTAAAAAGTACATTAAAGAATTTTTAATTTTTTTAGAGTGTCACATCATACCCGCCACGTTGGAGTGTCATATGCCACGTTTGGGAAAAGTACACTAAGGAATTTTTATTTTTTTGGAAGTGTTGTATCATACTCGTCACGTTGTCACATTGGAAAAAGTACACTAAGGAATTTTTAATTTTTTTAGAGTATCACATCATATACGTTGTCACGTTTGAGAAAAGTATACTAAGGAATTTTTATTTTTTTGGAAGTGTTGTATCATACTCGTCACGTTGTCACATTGGGAAAAAGTACACTGCGGAGTTTTTAATTTTTTTTAGAGTATTACATCATACTTGCCACGTTGTTACATTTGGAAAAAGTACACTAAGAAGTTTTTATTTTTTTTAGAGTATCACATCATACCCGTCACGTTATTACATTTATAAAAAAGTGCACTAAGGAGTTTTTAATTTTTTTGGAGTGTCACATTAATACCTGCCACATTGAAGTATCACATCATACCTGTCACATTAATAAAAGGATATAGTTGTCTACCAAAACACTACCAAAATCAAAAATAGGACCACAGAAAGAAACTCTCTACTAATAGGACTTAACAGATCAATAGAAAAAACTTTGGACTAATTGGAGTACTTGTTTGTGAGATGTGATTTATTGATAAATATCCTATATAAAACACCTTTATAAATATAAATATTTAAATTAATTAAATACGACATTAAATTCTCATGTAACCACACAATTAATAAAGCCAAAAATAAAATAAAGTAATAATAATAAATAATGATTTACGAAAAATTAGGTCGCTACAATATACACACCTCAAAAGAATCTCGTCCCGAGATTCGATGGGTACTAAACAAAAAGTTCTTGGTGCATACGCCGAACTTTCTCTTCCAATTCCCAAGTGATATCATTCTCATCCTCGCTCCGTTGCACTTTCACCAAGTTCACTTTTTTGCGCCGCAACTGCTTTACATCTCGATCTTGGTCGCACCACATACGTTAGATCATCACTGATCTCCAGCACCTCTGGTGATACTACTTGGGAAGGGTCTTGCACACACTTCCGCAATAAAGATACATGGAACACGTTGTGAATCATAGCTAAAGTAGGTGGTAGGGCTAATTTGTAAGTTACATTACCAATCCTCTCAGTGATCTCATATGGTCCCACAAATCTAGGTGCCAACTTTCCCTTCTTTCCGAACCGCATGATACCCTTCATCAATGAGACCTTCAAAAACACAAAATCTCCAACATTTAACTCAACCCCCTTACGTTTTCTATCAGTATAACTCTTTTGATGACTTTGTGCAGTCTTAATCCGTTCCCGAATAATGTTCACCTTCTCCATGGTCTCTCTCACCAACTCTGGCCCCAACAATGGCACATCTCCTACCTCCATCCAACAAGTAGGTGATCAACATGGCCTCCCATGCAAAGCCTCAAAAGGTGCCATCCTGATACTGGAGTGATAACTATTATTATAAGCAAACTCTACCAATGGCATGTGTTCTTCCCAACTACCACCAAGATCGAGGACACAAGCTCTCAACATATCTTCCAAGATCTGATTTACACGCTCAGTTTGCCCATCCATCTAAGGATGATAAGCCATGCTTAAGTCTAACCTAGAACCCAAAGCATGCTGAAAACTCTCCCAAAAATCTACCACGAAAAACGGATCACGATCCGAAACTATAGAAACTGGTGCACCATGAAGTCGCACCACCTCCCAAATATACAGCCTAGCTAGTTTATCCACAGTTCGGTGAACACTAATAGGAATAAAATGAGTAAACTTGGTGAGTTAATCCACTATCACCCAAATAGATTCATTGCCTTGCTCAGACCGTGGCAATCCATCCACGAAATCCATAGAGATGTACTCCCATTTCCAAGTAGGGATCTCGAGAGCCTGTAAAAGTCCAAACGATCGTTGGTGTTCTGCCTTAACCTGTGGACACACATAACATCGAGAAACATACTCTCTTACAGCCTTCTTCATACCTTCTCACCAAAACATCCTCTTTAGGTCATCATACATCTTAGTCCCATCAGGGTGAATGGTATATCGGGACCTATGGACATCATCCATAATCTCTTTCCTTAATTCAACAATGTTAGGTACACACAACCTGCCCTTAAATCACAATTCCCCATCTGAGTCCACAGACCAATCAGTAGGACAATCATCGATCAAATCCACTACAAGGCCATCGAGCTTGCTAACGAGAAACCCATCTAATTTCTACATCTGACAAACTTTACCCAGTAACGTCGGCTACACGGTCAAACTACTAATGTATGCCCTCTCAACACTCTCTATTGGTTAAACATCATGCATCGAAATTAACTCTAAGGACTTTCATTCCTCAATCATCAAAGAAACTATAATCGCATGTTGTCAACTAAGTGCATCTGCAACTACATTTCCTTTCCTCGGGTGGTAAAGGATCTCGAAATCATAACTATTGATGAATTCAACTCACCTTTGTTGTCTCATGTTCAACTCTTTTTGAGAAAAAAGATATTTAAGACTCTTGTGATCTGTGTATAACTCAAAACGCTCCCCAAACAAGTAGTGTCACCACACTTTCAATGCAAAAACAACTGTTGCCAGCTCTAAGTCATGAGTAGGGTATCATCTCTCTTGAGGTTTTAACTGTCGAGAAGCATAAGATACAACCTTCTGATGCTGCATCAACACACATCCCAACCCACTTCCACTCGCATCAGTAAACAGAACTAACTTTTCCCCTTGTACTGGTATAGTTAACACCGAAGTTGTAGTCAACCGCTGCTTTAACTCCTGGAAAGCTTTCTCACAATCATCTGTCCGTAAGAACTTTACATTCTTGTGGGTCAACTTGGTCATGGGTGCTACAATAGTGGAAAACTTCTCTATAAATCTCCTGTAATAACCGGCTAGTCCTAGAAAACTTCTGACCTCTGTAGAGTTTGTGGGCTGCTTCCATTCTTTAACCCCAACAACTTTCTCAAGATCTACCACTATCCCCTTATTGGATACAACATGTCCCAAAAATCGAACTTCTTTCTCCCAAAAGTGACACTTACTGAACTTAGCGTATAACTACTGCTCCCTCAAAGTCTGCAACACGACTTTCAAGTGTTCTCTGTATTCTTCTTCATTCTTAGAATACACCAGAATATCATCTATGAAGATAATCAATCACAAACTTATCTAGATACGGTTGAAAAATTCTGTTCATCAAGTCCATGAAATAGGCAGGAGCATTTGTCAACCCAAAAGGCATTACAGGAAACTCATACAACCCATATCGAGTCTGAAAAGCAGTAAGCAGTATACTTTCCTCTGACACACCCATTTGATGGTAACCTGTTCTGAGATCAAACTGAGAGAACACAGCTGCCCTCTTTAACTGATCAAACAAGTCATCAATTCTAGGTAGTGGATACTTGTTCTTGATAGTCACCTTGTTCAACTCTCTATAATCTATGCACATGCGGAGAGTGCCATCTTTCTTAGAGACAAAGATCGTGGGTGTTCCCCACGGAGAGTTACTTGAACGTATGAATCCTTTCTAAAGCATCTCTTTTAGATGTTTCTTCATCTCCACAAGCTTTTTAGGCGCCATTCTGTATGCCGCTTTAGAAATTGGTGTAGTTCCCGGCACTAAGTCAATGCGAAATTCTACTACCCGTCGAGGTGGAGGTCCAGGTATCTCCTGAAATACATCCTCAAACTCACGTATCACGTCTACCTCACTAATATCCTGCTTAGGGATTTCTACCGAGTACAAAAAACTCGTCATTACCGACTCTTCTTGTGATAACCCTGTTCCGTATCATGCTAATTAATCTTAATTATGATTGTAATTATGTGTTTAATACGATTTTGAGCGCCAATTATATGATTATATGTGGTTTTGAATTTCTATCTATTCACCGTAGGAAAATCTGTCTGATTTTCTACTTTAGAATTTAAATTGAAGGCCTTATCGGCCACAGAAACTGAAATTGACTACGCCATTGTGATTGGCATAATTTTTAGAGCCTATGGTGAAATTTAATTGAAAACTAATTCGGAACGAAATAATTAGATTCAAAACGATTAAATTAGGCACCATTACTTAACCTTAACCAATTTGATTAAGACAAGCATATATAAAGGCCCCATTACACTTATATTCATTTTGCTTGAACTCAAAATCTGAAATCATACTCTAGAGAGAGAGAGGGCCAACATTGTAGATTTTGCAAGGAAATTGGAGAATCAAGTGGATTAACTCAAGGATTAGCTATAGTTGAAGAATTGGAGCTCTTAGGTGAGTAAATTCATGAGTTTGAGTTGTGATTTTGTGAATTCAAGATTAAATGGTAATCAAGAACATAAAATGGATTGATCATGATGAGATTCAAGTCTATATGCACATGCATGCATAGGATTGCCATGAATTTGCACAATCAAGCATGAGACATGTAGAATAAATAGGATTGAGCACCAAATCTCACATGCATGCATGATTTTCATGAGTTTCATGATATTAGGTGTCATTTGTACCATTTGGAATAGAATTGGAGTCAAGAATTGACTTGCATGCATGATTGATGAAGATATGGAATTGGTATGAAGTTGAATGCACATGTTTTGGAACTATGTAAAGAATTCTAAATGATTTTAAAAAGGACCATGAATTTGAGCAATTGGCCTCATATTGTTGTTGGCCTCATGTTATGTAACATGTTTCCATGTTTTTGTGTCCAAAACATGAGCTTTGAGCCCTTGAATCACTACAAGAAATTGCATTTTTTGCAACGTAACAAAATATGTTGCTAAAAGGGAAAATTCGTCGGGTAAGAGTTTTGCCAACACACAAAGCTACGTTGGCAACTTGTAGGCAAAAGTGAGTCGGCAAAAGTTTTTGCCGACGAAATTATCATTGCGTTGGTAAAGTAATGCCTTTAGCGATGGACATAGTCGTCGTTAAAAACCTTCATCCATCGTCGCAATTTACCTTGCGTCGGTAAAAGTCATTCAAATAGGATGATTATGCGGCACTTTTCGGACACAAATTTGCATGGGCAAAAAATATACTTTTAGCAACAAAATATGCGTCAGCAAAAGTAAACTTTTGACGACACATTTACGTCGGTAAATGTTGCCATTTGCCTACGATTTCAGATAAAAGCTTTCTCTTTTCAGGAAAGGATAACTTAATTATCCCTGTTTTCTCAATCAAACTATTCTAATTTCACAAATAGAATGTAGGATCAGTAACTGCCTTTTGTTTGCATAAATGAGACCCAACAATTGTCAAACAAAGCTTATTGGAAACTTGTCAGAAATTTCATGTAAAAACTAAGTAAACAAAATGGAAAATGCTATACGAACAAAAAAAAATTACAAACTTTTCTTACAAACTAATGTGGCATGGAGTGATACAACTTTGGAATGTGAAATGAGGCCCAACTTACTAATATTCTAGGTGACTCATCAGTTTGTAAGGAAAGTTTGTTTGAAAAGTTTGTTTGTATAGCACTACTCAAACAAAATATCTTAGTAAACTTTCAGAGAATGAGAAGTAAATTATGGAGGGTGAATAAGACACTGAACTCGGAAAGAAAATTCTAAAATGATATAAAATAATAATGTATGAAGTTTATATTATCAAAAAATTCAAATAATTAACAATAACATTTAAAAAAGGCTGCATGGAGATGAAGGATTTTAACCCTAGACATATATTACTGAAAGAATAATTCAAACTCACAACATGTAACAAAATATATACTGCATAAAAGAAACATTAGATAGTATTTGAAGGTGAAGAACTGTCTAACTAACGATTTGAACAAGACTGAATTTTTCTTGTACTCCAAAATTTTCGAATATATCCAAGCCAGAAATATTGTGATGATTCCAAGCAAAAACGACACCTGAAATTGGGAGATACACAAAATATGTTATGTCAACCAAGGAAAGGAACATACACTAACAAAGTTCGTAAAGAAGAGAGCACAAAACAAACATCAAGTTCAAAACGAAACAATGAACGATTTTGCAATGACTAATAATACATTTGAGACCCTTCACATTCTTAGTTACTAGTGGATGGATGTGCTGTCAAAATTTGTAAAATGCAAATTTAAATTTTGATTTGAAAGTATATATGTTGTGTGCCGATATTGTTTCCCAAACCAAAGTTCATGTTCAAGCCCCATCCACCTCACTATATAATTTACATTGTGTTAACACCATCTCAAGCCTTCACATATAGTATAGTATAGATAGATAGAAGAAGATAATAGTATAGATATAACTGTAATGCAAAGTCATTAACAATTCTATTGGTAATCACTCATTAAATTAATGTTACAAATAAACTTGTATTCTAACCAAACAAAAGAAGCAGTCAGTTCAAACAGTATTGTGCTCGAAATTGGATGACTAATTCTCCAACCCGAAGTGGTCTATTCAGATGATGGGTTAACGGTGAAACAAACCAAACCGTAATTTATGACTGCAATTAACTTCTCCATGCCAAAAAAATGATAGTTGTCACAGCATAGCCAGTCTTCATGACAATAGAATTAACAGGCATAATGTGGTACAACGTAGATTCAGAACATGTCAGCAACTAAATGGCATATATACTACTAAAAAAACAGCCATAAGTAAATGTGCATTTTCTAGAGGAATGTAAATTTTTTGCTATAATACAAACCTTTCTTCCTGGGACATACCAGAATGGATACAGATTGATGGAAAATTACACTCAACCAGCAATTTGTTCAGCTCAACAGCTCTGCTTACACTTTTGACGAATATAACAACTTGATTGAAGTCCAGTGCATTAAGAAGGTCATTCAGCTTGCGGTTTTTCTCTAGCTCACTCAATTTGATGTAGTGCTGACACGAGGAAAAAATTGAGAGGTAAGATAATGGTTAAAAATAAGGTAAAGACCAAAAACCAAACTTCCAAAGCAATACCTGTACAAGACCATGAAGGGTCAATTTCGCCTCGTCATCAACATAAATTTCCATTGGCTAAAAGAAAGAAATGTCACAGTAAAGCATATTAGGAGTGTTCCTGAAGGTAATGGAATCCAGTACGAAATGAATGATGGATGAACATCCCTTCAATCGAGATTCTGGTCCATCTGATGTCTCCTTGTAGATATTCTAACTCACAAGAAGCAAGTCCACTGTTGTTCAACATATATACTGTGGGAGCCGGATAATTAGAATAATCAGAAGCGTACTCTAGAAGACAGATATTACACGGCTCTACCCTGCACGATAAGGATGCCGAATATAATAGATAGGCCGAATAGATACTGAACTATGGAGCTGAGTAAATAAGAGGATAATGAGTGACAAGTGGGCCTTGCCATGAGGCCCAGGAAACAGGTATAAATAAAGGAACAACAGACTAAGAAAGGTATGTGGGAATTATTATGCTTACCTTAGAACACAAACATTCTTGAGTATAGAGACTGACTTTTCCGTCGGAGTGCTAATTCCGGCATCCCTGACCGGAGTGTTTATCCCATTTCAGGTGACTATCAGCGGATCTTGAGCGCTCCCCAGGATCAGAAGAGTATTTCCAAACCACTTCTCCACAATTGGCGCCGTCTGTGGGAATACTCAAGTACATCCATGGCGAGCGTGACGGAAGATCCTTCGACAGTCACTGTCGACCCTATACCGCAAGATGAAACCACTCCAACAAACTTGCTTGGAACAGAGACTATCGTCGCAAGACGTGCCTTGAATTTCGCCTCACCCTCGACTTCTGAGCACGAGACAATGCAGGCGATCATGGAACAAGCAAAGCAAAATGAACAGAGGTTGGAGAACATGATCGCTGAAAACGAACGTCTTTGTGAAGATTTGGCCTTGGAAATGGCGAAGTCCAAGCAAGCTACGCGCCTAAATTCGGAACGATCTCCGAAGGCAGGTGGTCGACAACCTCGAGCACGACAAGACACTGATAGCGACTCCGACTCATTAACCCGGAGCCCAGGAAGAAGGGACGACATGAAGCACCAGTTCTTCCGAAGAAAGTCCCCGTACAATGCACAAGCGAAGAAGGAACAGTTTGGACGAAGACCAACACGATCATTTCGTACGACGGATTGCAAAGGCTGCGCTACCCAAGAAATTCAAAGCACCGTCGTTCACCTTGTACGACGGCAAATCAGACCCCACCGACCACATCCGCCACTACACGCAGGCCATGACATTGCATGCAGACGACAAGGCCCTCATGTGCCGAATATTTCCCAGCAGCTTGGGACCATTAGCGGTCAGGTGGTATTATAAACTAGAGCCGGCTTCGATTAAAACCTTCCACCAACTACAGAAATCCTTTAGGGCCAGATTCATCACCAACGAAGTCCAGCCGAAGCAAGCCGACTCTCTCTGGGCAATGCAAATCCTGCCAGAAGAAACACTAAGAGCATATTCGGTGCGATATTGGGAATGCTTTAATCTTGTTGATGATGCTTGCAACGACTCCATGGCCATCACCGCCTTCAAAATGAGATTACACCCAGATAGGGCCCTCCGCAGTTCCTTGACTAGAAGACCCCCCAAAACAGTTTGGTGGTTGATGAAGAAAGTAGAGGAATACTGCAAAGTGGAGGATGACGCCTTGAGGGTTAAAGCCGGACACGTGGCCAACAAAACAGCCCCTCTCGAAATCGCTCAGCCAATAAGTTCCGCACCACCTCAGAGCCCTGAACCACGACAGCGGGCTAAACGAGACAAGAGACTGGATTCTCGCCGATCCAACGATCAATGCTCACACCAAGCAAATGAGCAACTGCAGGTCGATAGCAGGCGCACAAAGCGCGCCGACAAGAAATATACGGAGCTGTCAGAGCCAATCAGCTTGATTATGTCCAAAATCCAGCATCTTTCGTTCTTCAAATGGCCGTCCAAGATGGTGGGACCTCCTGACATAAGAAGGCGGGACAGGCGTTGTGAATATCACAAAGATCACGATCATGACACGGACAGTTACTATGCCTTGAAAGACCACCTTGAGGAATTGGTGCAAGATGGTCGGCTCTAGCAACACGTCTGGAAGAGCACAATCAAAACTGTCACCCTTCGGCAGGAGTCACCTCCCCTCGGCGTTATACATATGATATACAGCCTTCCAACGCCACGTACCATACACGCAATTCATTCAGCCCCCCAGAAGCAACGCACACAAACGAAACAGCCCCACGAAGCTCCCAGCATTACCTTCGACGATTCCGATCTTATCGGCATAACGCTCCCCCATATTGATCCATTGGTCATTGAACTACACGTGAACCGATTTATCGTTGAACACGTCCTCATAGACCAGGGGAGCACTTCGGAGGTCATGTATTACGAGACCTTCATCAAACTCGACTTCAACGAATCAGACCTGTCTCCGGCTCCTCATCTATTATTCGGCTTCAACGCAAATCCTGAGTACCCGTTGGGAAAAATCACGTTACCCGTTCGGGCGGGCTCCCAAACAGTGGATGTGGAATTCTTTGTCGTCAAGCTCCCTTCGCCGTATAACCTCATCATGGGGCGAACTTCATTGCATACTATTCAGGCCTTGCCAAGCACCTATCATCAGCTGCTACGCTTCCCGACCGAACATGGTGTTAAGCAAATTTGTGGTTCCCGGCAATCCGCACAAGCATGCTATATCCTTTCTGGAAAGACACCAACGGAGACGCAGGTCAACTCTCACTGAAGTGTCGACTCGTGACAGTCTGGACGATGTCGGATGGCCCCTAACGAAAAGCCACGGAAACTCTAGGCGATACCAGCAGCAGCTTCCCAAGACGTATGCTTAACGCGTCCAGCTGCGCCGCTACAGCCGGGAAAGTTGCTCCTGAAGGTATTTCCAGATGATAGGAGGCCGTTGATGGAAAATTAGGCACGCGGCCCTGCTCCTAACGCACTTGCGCAAATTCTATCGTCAAACCCGACCTGTGGGGAATGATATTGGTTCTGAATGGCTCACCATGTACACTTTCCACTTTTGTAATGCAAAGATTCCTGTTTACTCACTGTTCAATCTAGTTCAAAAGTGTTCCAAATAGTCTCCGGATTTGGAGCCCCATCGGCACATGACGTCATTGGGCCGATAAAGCCTCCGGATTCGGAGCGCCCTTCATGGATGTCACGATTGGCCAGATAAAGTCTTCGGATTCAGAGCCCCATCGGCGTATGACGTCTTTGGGCCGATAAAGCCTCCGGATTCGGAGCGCCCTTCATGGATATCACGATTCGCCAAATAAAGTCTCTGGATTCGGAGCCCCATCGACGCATGACGTCTTGAGGCCAATAAAGCCTCCGGATTCGGAGCGCCCTTCATGGATATCACGATTGGCCGAATAAAGTCTCCGAATTCGGAGCCCCATCGGCGCATGATGTCTTTAGGTCGATAAAGCCTCCGGATTCGGAGCGTCCTTCGTGAATGTCACGATTGGCCAGATGAAGTCTCCAGATTCAGAGCCCCATCGGCGCATGACGTCTTTGGGCCGATAAAGCCTCCGGATTCGGAGCGCCCTTCGTGGATATCACGATTGGCCAAATAAAGTCTCCGGATTCGGAGCCCCATCGGCGCATGACGTCTTTGGGCCGATAAAGCCTCCAGATTCGGAGCGCCTTTCGTGGATGTCACGATTGGCTAGATAAAGTCTCCGGATTCGGAGCCCTATCGGCGCATGACGTCTTTGGGCCGATAAAGCCTCCGGATTCGGAGCGCCCTTCGTGAATGTCACGACTGGCCAGATAAAGTCTCCAGATTCGGAGCCCCATCGGCGCATGATGTCTTTGGGCCGATAAAGCCTCCGGATTCGCAGCGCCCTTCGTGGATATCACGATTGGCCAAATAAAGTCTCCGGATTCGGAGCCCCATCGGCGCATGACGTCTTTGGGCTGATAAAGCCTCTGGATTCGGAGCACCCTTCGTGGATGTCACAATTGGCCAGATAAAGTCTCCGGATTCAGAGCCCCATCGGCGCATGACGTGTTTGGGCTGATAAAGCCTCCGGATTCAGAGCGCCCTTCGTGGATATTACGATTAGCCAAACAAAGTCTCCGGATTCGGAGCCCCATCGGTGCATGATGTCTTTGGGCCGATAAAGCCTCTGGATTCGAAGCGCCCTTCGTGGATGTCACGATTGGCCAGATAGTCTCCGGATTCGGAGCCCCATCGGCGCATGACGTCTTCGGGCCAATAAAGCCTCCTGATTCGGAGTGCCCTTCGTGGATATCACGATTGGCCAAATAAAGTCTCCGAATTCGGAGCCCCATCAGCGCATGACGTCATTAGGCTAAAAAAAACTCCGGATTCGGAGCCCCATCGGCGCACGACGTCTTCAGGCCGATAAAGCCTCCAAATTTGGTTGAACAAATAGTGCCACCGAGCGACGCCCAAGGGCCAAGTAATATTCCGAATTCGGAGCGCCCTCCAGAATGAAAACATTTACACATCGAAGCAGGGATATGTAGGTTGAACCAGTACAACCGCATGAACAAGACAAAACGTTCCAGCATTCAAAATAAGATGCTTAATTCAGCATACAAAAATTCAGAATGAGATAAACTTTTAGAATGAAACATTTTATTCAATCAAACAGTAATTACAAAAAACGCAATCTGCGTTCAAAGCATTACAATGTCTATACGGCGTCGCGTTGGTACAAGCGACAGCCCCGAATCAACGCCCGCTGATCAGAGAGCACCCGCAACTTGAAATGCTTTGATCTGACCGCGCTTGAATCCACGATTCACAACGACGATATAATCACCCTTGAGGCGGGGACCTTTGACACCATAGACAATGTCAAGGCCAAGATCCAAGACAAGAAAGGAATTCCCCACGACAGCAGTAATGCTCAACGGTCGCGGTGCTACGTCGGCCTCATTTCTCGGTCACGATTGCGGAGAGCTTCGCCTTTGCTGTTTCTCCCTTCGAGGTGATTTGCTTTGACAACTTAGAGGCTGACGTTTTTCCCATTTTTTGAACGCCCTACCTCCCGCGCGAATAGGTTTTCTGCTGCGATTCATTGCAATGTCAAGCTCAGCCAGAGTCTGAGCTTCTCCTCTGCTGCTGAAGAAAAACTCCATTCAACATTCACACTTATCTAATCCCACGCAACAAAATCGTTTTAAATCGAGTCTGAGCACAGTAAGCGAAGTCACTGGAGCGAAAAGTCCGAGGCGATTTATTTCTAAAATCCTTGCAGTGGCCCGAGGCGATTTCATTAACATTGAATTCCAAAAGACGGATGCCGAGCGATATTGGCCGTAGCCACTCCATGTACCAATCTTTGCCCTTTTTGTTTTTGGAGTTAAAATGGCCTAATTATATAAACGGCAATTATAGATGGGCTGACTGTCTTCGGATTCGGAGCCCCTGGTGCATGGCACCTTTGGGCCGGATAAACTTCCGAATTCAGAACCTCATCGACGCAATTGACCTTGCATGACATGCCAAAAATATATTTAGCGAAGAATGCTCATGACAGGCCGGCATGTAACCGTTCGGAACTAAAGCACCTAGTTGATTCGAGCCGGTCAATGTTTATACAATGAAATGCATACAAACACGTGTGTGCCGAATGAAATTTACAAAGGAACATTTAAAATAGAACGTTTTATTCAATCAGGCAATAATTACATAGTTATGAACGCGATCTGCGTTCGAACGTTACATTGAATATTTTTATACGACGTCGCCCTCATCCTCACTCTGCTCGACTTCAAAGGCAGAAAACGAAAAATGGTTACATTGGTACAGTGGCAATATCGAATCGACCCCCACTGCTCGAAGAGCTTCCTCGGCCTGAAGCGCCTTAATCCAACCATGCTAAATCCACGATTTTCGTATCGGCAAACTTCCTCGGCGAGCTTTTCCTTGGTCTTCTGTATCCCTACTTTCCGGCCATCGTGGAAGCCTTTTTCATAGGCCCTCCCCTTCGCGGATTCCATTGCGAACATGCTCGTCGTATCGCGATCGGCGAGCGCGGTACTGATAAGTCGCTGCGTGACCCTTTCTTCCACGATTGGGTTAGCCTGTCCGACGGGTTGTGCCTGAACGGCCTTGACCTTCCTTAGCTCACGCTCGGCCGCTTCCGCGCAAGCCTCCAAACTTCGGATGCGTTCATCCCTCTTCTCTATTTCTCAGCGGGAAGCACGGAGACGCATACCGATTTCGTAGACGGTATAGAGCCCCTTCACCACACCATGAATGCCTTCACGAAACACTTCGAAGTCCTGTCGACCTACCATCAACTGCTGGACCTCGGGAGGAAAAATCTGTCGAGCAAATTCGACTGCCACACTTGAATCTCAAACGATCGAGTCTGCTTCTGTCATGGGCCTATTCCCCACAAAGACTGCAAAACTCAATGGGCGTGGGTTCCCACAGGGCTCCCTTCCAGAACGGGGTTGCGGGGATTTGCCCTATGGCTCCTTGTCCCTCCTGGGCGACCTACTTCGACGACGAGGAGATTGACGCCTCTCCCGATCCCTCGAAATCCTACCTCCCGAGCGCGAAGGTTCGCCACTTCGATTCATGTCTCCTCCCAGCTCAGCTAGCGTCCTCGCTTCCCCTTTGCTGTTAAAGAAGAGTTTATTCGACATTCGCGCTTATTTTATCCTTCATCAAAGACCTGGACTGAGTTGCTCACTGAGCACTTAAATAGGACCTTCATTCATTGATTCCCTACGAGGGCAGCGCCTCCAAGGCAATCTCATTAATATCGAAACCTCAACAGCCCGAAGCCGACCGAGTCGTGCCCCCATCAAATACTGATATAGGCAGTCTTAACTTCCGCAAGGGCAAATTCATGAAGCAGCTGGGGCAAGGACAGATTTATCAATCTATTCGGCTCGAGTGCCGCAGCCGCCTCACGAATAGATTCATCAATATTGTATTATTCGGCGTTTCAAATTCATGAAGCAGCTGGGGCAAGGGCAGATTCATCAATCTATTCGGCTTAAGTGCCGCAGCCGCTTCACGAATACACTCATCAATATTATACTATTCGGTATTTCAAATTCATGAACCAGCTGGGGTAAGGGCAGATTCATCAATCTATTCGGCTTGAGTGCCGCAACCGCTTCACGAATACACTCATCAATAACGTACATTGAAATTAAAGATACCAAATAAAACTAGAATGTCTCCCAGATCAATCCTCGGGATCAGACTCAAGTGGCTCAACGTCCACTTGCTCGTATGGAATTGGCAAGGCCAATGTAACTCCAGCGGCAGCAAGGGCTTTGAGCCACCCATGTTTGAATCCCTGATTCTCGAATTTGGGGACCTCATCTACGTATTCCTTCAAGGCGGCGCTCTTCCCAACTTCTAGCGCTGTAGAAGCTACAGATTCGGCTTTTTCCTTGGCCGCCTTCAATTCTTCTAACTCGGCCTCTGCCTTGGAAAGCGCCTCCTGGGCTAACTTGAGCGACTCCTGGCTCGCGTTCGCCCTATCCTCGGCTTCAAATCTGAGCTGGTCAGCAGTCCGAGCCCTCTCCTTTTCAGCTTCGGCTCGACCACTTTCCATTGTGGCCCTCATCGCCTCGAACTCGGCCCTGCTTCTTTCACCTTCAGTTTCAAACTTTAAGTGGCCAATTCTTTCAATGGCATCACGCTGCCGGCGGCCTAGTTCGGCTATCCTTCCAACTGTCTGCAAAACAAGTTTGGATCACCACATCAAGTAACATCGTATGCAAACCAAACCAAACAAGCAAAAAAGAAAAAAATCGTATACATACCAGAAGGGCCGACTGGGCAGCGAAGGCTATAGCTACCAAATCCGGCTCTTCTCGAAAGGTGGCCTTGTCAGCCGGTAGCAACCAAGGTGGCCAAGCTCAACGCCACGGCTGGATCCTTCATGGCAGATGCGTCAGAGGGGATTGGCATGTCTTTGATCTTTGGTTGAACAACGAAGGGGACAAACCACGTCGGATTCCTCTAAGCGAGGCCATTTGTCAGCAGGGCTATCCTCTGAGCCGGCCTCTCCCTCAACGGAACGTTTTTTCGCCACGCTCTTCTGAAACCAGCCGTTCTTTCGTAACTTGCTGTTCAGCCCCTTCCGTCTCGGCCACAACAACTTGCGCCGTCTCTTCTCCAGTAACCGGTTGAAAAGATTCAACCAGGGCAGGCTCAGAACGAGCGGCCTCAACTTTCTTTCGAGCGGCCATTCGCTGTGCATTTCTCTTTCTCGCCATCTGCGTGAGATTCTCCCCAGCCATGCCTTCTGAAAAAGTGCCGGGAAGGTCTCCCAAGTTCGTAAAAATATTTCCAAAGGAAAACTCCGCCCGACCCGAAGTGGACGGTGAGTTAGGCTGGTTAAGACCGGCTGCCTCAAACGCTGATTTCAGAGCTTCGTCAACCTCTTCGGCCTCGGCGGCGAACTCTCTCGTTAATTCGACATCTACCCCAACAACCGGCTCTAAGCCTTGCTCCGAATCAGAAGCTTCGAGACCAATTTGCCTAAGGGTCTTGAAACTGGGGAAGACAAGAGCCGTAAGGTGTTGTTCGCCGGTTGGGATCAGGATGTCGTCTGCAGCCGAGAACGTAGTGTAGGTAGGCTCGTACCGTAGGAGAATATGGGCAGCCCTCCCTTGCTTCTGTACGTTTGGACGGCCAAAGTACTTTAGTGCAGTTTTAATTTCCGCAAGGACTGCGTCGTCAGCCGAGGTCAAAATCCTCTTCAACTTATTGCCTGCAAGAACAAAGGGTAAGGTTTGGAGAAAAAGCCGCATAAAAGAAAGATCAACAAACAAGGAGTTACACGGCAACCTGGTTCACCCCTCCGTCTGGGAATAGGGTCTAGGCAATCTTCGCCTTCGCCGATCTCCCAGTTGCCTCGGACATTGGCCATTACATCGTCAACTCGTTTGCCAGAGCTGGCAAGCATCGTTACCAAGTGATGGTCGGTGTCCTTGGCCCTGAGAAAGTAGCGCCCGAGCCGACCGGAGGATTTGGCTAAAGCATAGCAGTGCCGAATCGCCAGAATGCCAAGGTTGATCCTGAGATGTCGGTTCAACTCTACGATTCCCATTACGATTCGAAAAAAATTCACATTGGGTTGCGAAGGAATCAGACTCCAATAACGGAGGACGGCCCTGAGAAATGGGTGTAGAGGAAAGCGAACTCCGTCCTCCGCAATAGACAGGAGAGGGAAGACAATTGTATTTTGGTCGTCCCTTTCCATATCAAGGGTATTGTCCGTTACCAGAGAAAGATGGACATCCTCAGGGATAGAAAAATGTCTTCGGAACCCAGAAATTCGACCCCGGAAAGTAGAGGTCTTTCAAATGCTTGGCCATTCTAGTAAGGACCTAATGATATTCTAAATCAAAAATAAAAGCGGAAAATAGGATTGCAAGGAGAAGAGAAGAAAACTTACGAAGGCAAAGGAGACAAGGAGAGAACGGATAGGAGTTGCAGAAAATGCGTCGAAGAAGAGATACCGACTGGCAGTCCAGGAGGTTCAAATATTCGAAAAAGCATGTTTTCGAAGAGACTTAAGTTTCAAATCGTAATAAATCCGAGAAAAGCACGAATGGGGTGGGAGAGCGTTACAGTGACCAAAAAACACGTACGCATTCTGACACGCATCAGGAAAAGGATTAACCGCCGAATTTTTGACTTCTAGCCAAACACGCCGACTAACTGATGCTAGCGAGGTGTTTGGGGGGCAATTGTAGGAGCCGGATAATTGGAATAATCAGAAGCGTACTCTAGAAGACAGATATTACACGGCTCTACCCTGCACGATAAGGATGCTGAATATAATAGATAGGCTGAATAGATACTGAACTATGGAGTCGAGTAAATAAGAGGATAATGAGTGACAAGTGGGCCTTGCCATGAGGCCCAGGAAACAGGTATAAATAAAGGAACAACAGACTAAGAAAGGTATATGGGAATTATTATGCTTAACTTAGAACACAAGCATTCTTGAGTGTAGAGACTGACTTGTCCGTCGGAGTGCTAATTCCGGCACCCCCGACCGGAGTGTTTATCCCATTTCAGGTGACTATCAGCGGATCTCAAGCGCTCCACAGGATCAAAAGAGTATTTCCAAACCACTTCTCCACATATACTATTATGTAACCAAAAGGAGCCATAGGTAAGACATCCAGCATGAACCCCATTAAAAGCCCACACTCAAGGCCTAAAGTAAACAAGAAAATAACTAGGGATGTGAACAAAAGAAAAAATGAGGTACCGAAGAATGAAGAAACTATCCCCACACATCAGACCTAAAGGCCGATCTTTCTTCTGCCACTACCCATCCCCTATCACATTACATACTTAGATTCAGACTCTTTCTTCAGTCTCATCATCACGCAAGGAGGCTTCAGACTCTAATTCATTCTTCTCAGATTTGCTTTCTGCAGACAAGTCTTCTTTATCAGAATTAGTCGAGCTCAAGCAGAACTCTTTCCAACTTTCATTCTTCTGAGATTTACTTTCATCAGACGAGTCTTCTTTATCAGAATCAGTCGGGCTGATGCAGAACTCTTTCCAACTAACTATGTCATAGGAGTCATCATCATCGGTGTATTCCATTTTGTCGTCCTCAAACTACACCGTTATGCTACGATCAGAACTAACTTTGGTTAGTGAAATAAAATTATAGTTTGATTTATTAACTGCATAAAGCTTTAGTTGAATATGACTTTCGTGTAATTTACAAAAACATTATTAAAGAAACTTGCTTAATTTGTCCCAAATTTTAATGCCATATGGCCATGCTCTGTTCGTCAAACCATTTATCTTCTCAAGTGACACCTAAAGGCTGCTAGTACGCAAGAGAATCAAGTCTATACACTAAGGTGAAATGCACACTTCTTTCCCATACAAAACATAATATTGGATATGTCCCTGAAGGGATGATACAAAACAGAACATGAAACAATAAGTTTCATGGGTTTCTTGCAAGATGGCTTGGTATCTTTAAACCCATGTCACGATTAAACCTAATAATTTTTTAAGCAAAAAGAAATTTTTTAATTAAAACTTTGAAGATTTTACAAGTAGTATCAAAAAGATCAAATTCAAGAAAAAGACAACAAAATAGAACAATATGACTTTTGTAATAGACAAGCACATAAATAGCAAATTAAAAGAGAAATATCAACAATCCCTCCCACAATTTCATCACTCTATATGAACAAGAGTATATCAATCAAACATATGAACATTTTAAAGAAGGGAACTCCAAGAGACCTCCAATTCTCTGACAGAACACCAGATTCTATTATTGAAGGAGAGATTCAAACATTAACAGACCATTTCCAACCCTATATTACAAGCTTGATTTTCTTATCCACCCATCAACAAGAATAACTTAACACAACAGAAAGGGAAAGACTCAAGACTTCAAAGTCAACACACAGTTGTAAAGCCCTACTCTTCTTAATTATTATTGAACCATCGATCGCTACCGCCGTCAATCGTTCCCCTTCGAAATCTGGCGCCGCTGAACCACTCTCCCCTTTGAACCCTCTCTCTTCTCCATCTCTTCTAGGTTATCCGATTTACAGCTTTCTAACTTCTTTTAGAACCCAATTAGAAGTCACGGTTTGTATATATTTTGATACCAAAAAAAATCTAACATATTTTTGGTCATTTTTTTTGGTGCTTTTTTTTTTTCATATTATTCAAGATGTAAATTGTACATCGTGAAAAATAAAAGAGGAAATTTTGAGAGTGATAAGGGATTTACCTATCCTAGAAAAAAAGAGAAAATTTTGAGGGGTAACTTTCTACCGCCTTAATTTTTAGAATCAGATCACAAAAAATAAAAAAATTAAAAATAAAAACAAATTTTATTTTTTTTAAAAAAAATTAACACTAATTTGAGAACTATAAAAATCAAAAATATATTTTTAAAATTTTAAAAATTATTTATGACCTCCTAAAAGATAAAATTATACAAAAATAATAAGTATTTTTTTCTTTTTTCACCAATTTTTTTTTTTTTAGTTTTTTAGAAGAAAAAAAAAAATCTGAAACAAGTTTCTGAAAATAAAACCAAACATATTGAAATTGATAATCTAATATTCTTTGGAAAACTTTAGATTATCTCAAATTAACCATCTAAACTAAAGAGTGTGTTTGGGCTTGATGGGTTCATTTTGTGATCTAATTCGATAATCACTTTAATTTTACAATTCAATAACTAGAATATTTAAAACTCTTTGAAAAATTATAATAAAAACACAAATCACTAAATCACCTCATTTTACTAACAAAATTTTACCAACGAATAGTGTTATCGTCGCTAAATATTTAATTCTTTGCCCACGCCAACTTGTCGTTGCCAAAAGTAAGCACACTAATAGCGACTCTTATTGTGTTGCTAAAAAATAAGCCTTGTAGCTAAAATTTTTGAAATTTTGGTGCCAACCAATAATTTTGATGCCTAGTGAATGTTATGCTTTTTTAGCGACGGTAGTAAATTGCGTCGGTAAAGGTCTATTTTTACCAACGAAATTGATCACTGTGTCGCCAAAAATATAGTTTTGCCTATGAAAAATTGACGTCGTTGCCAAAAGTAGTTGCCAAAAGTGCAATTTCTTGTAGTGAATGTCGAGTTTGGGCTTCAAGAACAATTCTGGAAATTCCAGAATTTGGCGTGTCCACTCGAGCGTGAAATGTTAGTTTCCAGAACTTTTGCAGACTTTGATGTCCGCTCGAGCGGAGAGATTCACGCTCAAGCGTAAAGCCATGTAGTTTGACTTTCAGCTCGAGCGTCCGAAGTCACGCTCGAGCATAAAAATGAGGCAACCAGCACTTTTGCAGACCAAGAGGGTCTGCTCGAGCGGGGAAACCTGCGCTCGAGTGGGAAGCCCTGTTTTAGAAATTTTGAAAAGTTGATTTATGTTTCGTTTTCCGTTCTCTTCCATTTCTAAGCACTCTTAAGCTTACATTAAGCATTGTAAGTGAGTTAAAAGGATAAGAACGAGGCCTAAGAAGAGTGAATAAATTAAGAACAGATTGAATTGCTTGTGACCTATTATGTGTTATGATTTATGTAGGGTTGAGCATAAGGACGAATCCTCCGACATATCACTATGAGTAATATCTTAGTAAAGATATTTTGAAGTATGTTATTTGTCCAATTACTTATTTCTATATAAGTCTTGTAAGCTTACTAATTTGAATTGTGGACAAATGTTTGTTATGCCATATGGTTGGGCCAAAGGCCGTTGGATACAATTGATTGGGCCAAAGGCCGTTTGACATGAATGAATGGGCCGAAGGCCGTCTGACATGAATGATTGGGCCAAATGCCGTTTGATATGAATGATTGGGCCAAAGGCCGTTGGACATAAATGATTGGACCAAAGGCCGTTGGATATTAATGATTGGGCCAAAGGCCGTTAGACATGAATGAATTGGGCCCGAGGCCGTTTGATACGTCTAAATCTGTAGTCACTTGATACAGTGGATAGAAATATAAATTGGGCCTAAGGCCGTCTAATGTATCTGTTTCGAATTCCATTAATGTACCTTCTTCAATTGATATTATTCACTGGGCTTTCGCTCACTCTCATTCATGTGATTGTAGGTGAGCCAAGCAATATCCAAACCCAGCCCCAATGAAGCAGGTGTGAAATAGTCAAGTTTTGAGGAGTCAGCCCATACGTCTCACGCACGAGACTTGTTTTCGCCCTTTTGTTCTTTTGTATATTTTTGTTATGTTGGCGAGAACTTTGGATTACGGTTGTGTATAAGCTTTTGATTGGCTGACTATGACTTGAATGATCCTGTTGTGTAAAGCTATATGTTAACTTTCTTTGATGTGGGTTATTAATGAATATATGTGACATGTTATGATGTGCCATGTAAGCACAGCTCTATGGACAAAAGTTTTAAGTTGCTTCCGTTTTGGCCCCTTAACTCTGTTGAAATATATTTAATTTGGTCTGAGGCCGTAGGTAATCTCTTGGTTACTGGTCGGTTATGACCTTAACCCGTGGTGGTGGGTTCGGGTCATGACACTTCTACATCGCTAGAAGTGTGGGTAAGCCGTGTCATATCGGGACTATCTATATTTACAGTCTTTCCGGCACAATCTAGAGTCACAAAATATTTTCGCAGCCAATCCATACCCAAAATAATTACAAACCCCTCAAACCCTAACACAATTAGGTCTACATACAAGACTCTACCCGCAAAGTCAATGTCAAAATCTTTACACATCTCATAAAGAGTAACTGCCCCTCCTAAAGGGGTCTCAACACGAATAGGTCTAGACAAGAAGGTAGTTACAAGGTGTTCTCTTTCTACAAACTGCCTAGATATGAAACAATGAGAGATACCAATATAAAAAAGTACTCTAATGGGTTCTTAAAAAAAATTAAATATACCTTCCAGCCATCACCTTCAAGTTAAACACACAAAAAGAATTCGTTCATAAATACTTAGAATAAACTCAACCACCAAACTAAACTAGCTAACCCATGTTTCCACAATCCGAGGATCACCTAAACTCTCACAAGTCTAGGGTAACCTAGAGCTCTGATACTAAACTGTCACATCCCAAAATTTGGACAATTAAATATTAAATTAGGACTAAACTCCAATCAGTATTCCATCATCCAAATCCTAGGGGTGAAACAAAATCTAAACGTTCACGTCTCCAAAGGGTTTAAGTAAATTTCTATCCTCAAAAGATTACAATGGATAAAAAAAAAAACTAACAAAACGCCAACCAAACCATCCACCATAATTTCATAACTAACCAATACCTCTAACATTAAAGTAACAATAAATAGTTAAAATAATTTAAATAATGTAAAGTTACAACCCATGCCAAATTATCTACTAAGGTCATAAAAAAAATAATAACTATATAAACTAATATCAACCCTAAGCTCAAGAAAACAAAGAAGTCTATACGACATGCCCAACAACTATAATTATTTCTCTTCACCACCGTAGTCCCAACTAATCCTGCAAAGGAAGTTCGGCTACGCTCAAACAGAACGCACCCGAGATGCCAAGAGACAAAACGGGTCAATATACAAGTATACTGGTATGAGTACAAATATTTGACACCCACGTGTCCACCAGACACAAACAAAAATACATTTAATTCTTGTTACGGGACAAAACAAATAGTTCTACCCGTACCAAAATGATGTGATAGTTTCCCGAGACACGGTGGCATTTAGTTTCTTGTCCGTACACAACTAAATATAAATTAAGTATAAAATAAATAAAATAAACATAAAAATATGGTGGGTCGGCCCTACATAAAAAGTTAGTAAAACCCACCGTTCTGCAAAAAATAAAATAAAGTTAGTATAATTTAATCATAAGTAACATGCTGAAAAACTATAAAAATGTACCGTTTCATGCTTAAATAATTCGAATTAACCAAAACTCAAGGAACAAAAATTGTACAAAATCAAATTTCCTAAAAGGCAACGCGAACGAATTAATTAGAAACTGAATAGGTTGTGAGAAAAACTTGATAGAAGAACCTAGACGGAATTCCATCGAAAAATCTGAAACTGAAAACGAAAAGAAACTGCCCTAAGATGATTTTTTTCGAAAAAGTTCAAAACACAAAAAGTGTTCAGAATAATGTTTTAGTTTCTTTTATATGAAACCAATAAAAATGAGTTCGTTTCGTGGGTTAAAACATCATCTAAAGTATGTACTGCTAAAACGAATAAAGACTATTGTAACCAAAATCATTCGGTTACAAGTTTTAATCGATCTTTTTAATAAAAAGTTAAAACAAAAAAGTTGTCTAGAATCAAGTATACATATCCCTGCTCAAATTTCATAATTTATCGAGGTTGTTTATTATTTTTCAAGATGTACAAATCAATACAATTCACACTAATATTAATAAACTCATATTTAATTATTTGTACCTTAACTCCACTATTTCGACCCTTCACTTCCGGTCTACACATATATCCCATGTGCCTCCCGTATACCTAACACTGCTCCAAAGCCAAACTTGTACGGGGATATCGTCCCGAGTTTGACCCACACTTCTCAGATGGTTAGCATATACGTACGCGCATAAATCAAAACACTCGTCTATTCATGAGAATGAGATAACAATATATATATATACACAATCTCTCATCTACTCATGAGAACAAACATAAAAATACCAAACCTAAGACATTTAAATAAATCTCAAAATTCTCACATTTTTTTTTTCTTATACACTCTTTCTCACCATCACTCAAATAAAACAACAATCCATGAAGACATGGTGGAGTATAAGGAATTTATCTATGGATTCTAAGTTTATTTTAATTTCATATATCCATGAGTGTGATTACAACCATAGAATAAATCCATATAAAAACCCTAAACATGACATACCCAACTAATTAAAATAATTAAAATCAATCAATCATCTAAAAATCCTAAACCTTGCATGCACAACTAATCAAAATAATTAAAATCGATCAATCATTTACATACAAATACGAAATCAATTCAACATCAAATAAATAAATAAAAATAATAAATTAAACATAAATAAAAAAAAATAGATTTTATACTCATAATTATTTTTTAAAGATCAAAAAAATATTTAAAAAATTAATAGAGATACTAAAACAAAACCCTAATTTTTTTTTTTTCCCTTCTCCACTCTTCGTTGCCGTCTCTATGTTCTCTCTCTCACAGTTTGCACTTGGTTTTGATTGATCTCTCCCTCTCTTTTTCTTTTTCTTTTTCTTTTTCTTTCAATCCGTAACTGTTGCTGCTTGAAGATTCTTCCACACACCTTTTTGTGATAAAACCTAGGTCTAAGTATATTATACCTAATGTACTATTATATTATTTTATATTTTATAATTATCACATAAATATAATATATATTTTATCAATATATAAAACACTTTATATATATATAAATATTTAAATTAATTATATATAATTAAGTATTACATTAAATTAATTAAATATCACATTAAATTCTTATGTATCTATACAATTAATAAAATCAAAAATAAAATAAAGTAATAATAATAAATAATGATTTACAAAAAATTAGGATCGTTATAGGGTGGGGGTATTTTGTCATTTAATTGTGATGTAATAGCATAACAAATATTAAGCAAAAAAGCCAAAAAAACTTGGAAATTTGGCTATAAACCCCCTTTACCTTCCTTTCATTGTTAGAATGACTAAGAAAAAAATTATACTTTATAAACCCCCTCATAGTTATAAAATCTTGCATAAAGGACAAAATTTATTATTTAAATATTTTATCAGACAATTATACCCTCATAGATACAATGTATGTATATGAATTATGTATATAAATCAAACCTTGCATCAAAGAACACCAGATTGTCTTCAACTCTCCTTCAACTCTCATCTTCTCTCTCGTCTCTCTCTTCTAACCCTAGCTTCTTCCATGGCCGGAGCTGTGGAGAACTCTCGAGATATTCTTGGATTGCGAGTTCGCTTTAGCTTCTCTCTTGTATTTCGGCTCGATTTCCTTTCACAGTCAAAATCTTCGGCGAGTATTTCCGACGAATTCGCGATCTCTGTTCTTGTTAATTGATTCTCTCGGAAACTTCCAGATTCTTCTCCGGCGATGATAGCAACGACGACTATGATGATTCACTTCCAGATCTGAAGCTCTGTTTCTCAACAAGTTTGGTAACTTCACGATCTCTGTTCTTGTTAATTGATTCTTGAATTTCAGTTAACATTTGATCATATTACTCATTTTTACCTTGAAGAATTATGATTTCATGTGCATATATGTGTATGTGTATATACACACTCATAAATGATTGATTGTGTTGATTAGAATTGATATTGGTCAGTAGGCTCTGTTCTTGTACCAAAACCTTAATTAATGTGGTTGATATGTTCAATTCCATTTGTATATATATATATACATTTCTGTTCAGTTATTTAGGTTTGCATTGAATCAATAATAAACACACAAAAATTAAGATAGTCACTCTAATCAAATAAATTTTTTTTTCCAGATAATTAAGCTCAGATTAGTTGAAAAGCATGATCACCTGGTGCCTATAATTCCAGTAACCACTAGATCTTGCAAGAAGAACCGCCACATCTCGTCCCCATGGAATCATCATAGCCGTCGTTGCAATCATAGAGAGAGAATTCGAAGAAGAATTGCCGAAGAGATTGAGGGAGAGATTTTGTGTGTGTGAGGGAGAGATTGTGTGTGTTTGTATGTGTGTGTGTGTGTGTGAGGGAGAGATTTTTCATTTGGATAGTGTTGTTAAGTTCTTAAATTGATCTATTGATGAGTTGTTACTATGTTCTCTCAACTTTTTGTTGTAAAATTGTTTTTGATTTTGATAAATTTTTGTGTGTCGTGAGTGAGCAATATGGATTGTGTATATGTAATAGATAATAGAGAAGCCAAAGAAGTGATACGAAAGAGGCAAGTAACTGTGAAGAAACAGAAGAACAGTGCTCTGTTTTGCTCTGTTTTTTTCATTTGACAAAACCAGAGTAAAATTTTACTCTCATACAGAGTAAAATTTTACTTTCATACAGAGTAAAATTTTACTTTTAGTTTCACAGTATAAAATTTTACTCTCATTCAGAGTAAAATTTTACTTTCACTCTGAAACTAAAGTAAAATTTTACTCTGTATAAAAGTAAAATTTTACTCTATATGAAAGTAAAATTTTACTTTCATACAGAGTAAAATTTTACTCTGAAATACATAGTGAAAATGTCTTAATATGAGAGCTGAGGGTAATATAGTAAAAGAAACAAGTTTTAAAATATCAGGGGGTTTTGAAAGTACTTATATAATTCTTGTCCTTTTGAAAGAGAAATTAGGTAGTGAGGGGGCTATGACCAAATCCCCCAAAAAACTTAAGGGGTGTTTTGGGAAGATGATTAAAAGTTGACTTTTTAGCCCTTTTTTTTTTTTTTTGAGAGAGAGAAAGTGAATTAAAAGTTAGGAAGTGACTTTAACCAACATCTCAAAATAGGCTTTAGTTAAATGTCAAAAGTCAGCTTTTAGTTATCTTTCCAAAATTGAAGAAAATGAACTTATGTGTTAAAATCATGTTAAAACTATAAAATTATGGACAAATTACACTGATGGTCCCTATAGTTTGGACATTGTGTCACTATGATCCCTGACTTTTCAATTGTGACACATTTGATCCTGAATTTTGAATCTTGTTTTAAACAAGGACAATTAAAGATATCATTACTCAATTTCAAGGGTAAAATTGTCAATTTGATAAAATATAAATTAATTTGACAAAATTAAATGTCAAAAAATATTTTTGAATTTTAAAAAATTATTTATATCCACTAAAGATACAATTATGTAAAATTGATAAATCTTTTAGACATTTATTTATTTATTTGGCAAATTAATTTTTATTATGTATAATGAGTGGTTGTTTTATTTTCATTAAATTAGTTTCTATTTTTTCAAAAGTCAAATATGACAACAATTTTGATATCATTATTAAATTAATCCGTTAAATTAAATCAAAAACTAAAAACATTTCATATATTAAATATATCAATTACACATTAAAAGCATAACAACCACCCATTACATGATCATCATCCAAATATATAATAAAAATTAATTTGGTAAAAAAAAATAATAAATGTCTAAAAAAATTATCAATTTGATATAATTTTATCTTTGGTGAGTATTTTGTTTGACATTTATTTTTGTTGATTAGTTTATGTTTTACCGAATTAACGACTTTACCCTTAAAATTAAGTGATGATATTTTCAATTGTATTTATTTAAAATAAGATTCAAAATTTAATTTTAAATATGTCACAATTAAAAAATTAAAGACTAAAGTGACATGAATCGCAAACTATAATCCTAAAATTATTATAGAATATTGTTTGAAAATAGTAAAACAAAAATATTTTAAACCTGTATTTTGTGTGTTCAAATAGCTCTAATCTATGAGTGCTGCTATTAGCACCTACCAAAATTCTTTTGACCCCAACCATAAACCCTAAATTTTAATGATATTTTTTTGGACACCCCACTTATTACCAAATCTACCCATATTCATAATATTTTCACAATGAAATGCACACCCACCTAATTTTTCATCCCTCTCCTTCCCTGACTCACTCAATCTTCAGAGTTTGGAGCTTTGGTCCAGTATAGAATTCTTGGACCCCAACCCTCTATCACTCTCGTCGCCGTGTCGATCGTCAACGGAACATTCCGACGACTCTCATCTTTTCTGAATGCTCTCCGTATCGCCGAATCAGTAACCTCGAACATCTTCTCATCATCATCTTCTTCGTTACTTTTTGTATCTTCGTCATCGCTGAGATCGATCGAAGATATTCCAATTTCTACGAGATTTGCATAACCATTTGCAAGATGAGGAAAAACATAATCATCATCTGAATCGCCATCAGAATCATTGTCTGAATCGCCATCAGAATTCTGAATGTAGCCCAAAATAATTTGTTCACCACTGTGTAGCCGAAAAAATGTATTTTGTTCAGAACTGTTTTGTCGAACAATAATGATCCTATCAGCACTGTATGTCCGAACAAAATTTGTTCATTATTGTGTAACTTGAATCCATTTCAATTCACAACTTAAAACAACATGAATTAAATCCATTCAAAATACATAACTTAAATCCATTCCAATTCACTCTTTTCCATTCTAAGTTAGTTTAACAAAGAAAATTACATAACTGACTATCTGCATTAATGTTCGGAACCTATGTATTGAACGAAAGGATTATGTTCAGTACTGTATTACCGAAAATAATTCTAACAGTCAGTAAACCAGTACCGAACAGCTTGAACGAAATAAGAACGACCAAAAACGACCGAGAATGTTAATACAAGACAGATAAATTTACCAATGGAACGCCAGTCTCACTAGAATTGTTGTCCTCGTCCTCCATTGCTCTACACAGTGAAATAAGCGATGAAGTATACGTTATACTTGAAGCAAAACTTTCAAGTTCAATAGCGCTGATGATGGTGATGAAGATGACACATTCAGGATTTAAGATGATTATGAAAAATAATAGATTTAAGGTTTATGTTAGTTGGTTATGAAAAGTAATAGGTTTAGGGTTTATAAACATGGAATACGTATAGTTGGAATTGGGGTTGGGGGTGGGTGTCCAATATTATAGAGTATTAGTTCTTATTGATAGGTGGGTGTTCTATTTAATAATACCTTTTAATATAATTTTATTTAAAGATATAATTGTAATAAAAAAAATTTATAAAATAAGAATCTAAAGAATTTTGGCCGGTGCTAATATCAGCGCTCCTAATCTATGTATATAACCTATCTAATATGATGTCTTGAATTTATTTTTTATTTATTTTTTAAACTTTTCATCTCATTACAGCTCAGTAAGAGTTTAATTTAGAAGAGGTATCAATTGTTGATAGTAAAAATGGTGACAAACTCAACCTCAAAACTCGAATCTCCGAACTACGTCCCCCTTGATGTTCCAAGGGATTTAACGTTAAATATATGAATGAGCATATGTGACATTCCCAACCCAGAAAAAGCATCTGAAAAGCAATTCAACTTTTCCAAAATCTCGAATATCATCTCCATTTTGTGCACCACTGGTGACAAATTCAGAGCCGGTGGTGGTGTATGTGGTATCGAATAATTTCTTTTCATTCCCACTTTTCCTTCTTACGGATGGAAATCGTGATTCCAGTTCATCAGAATCAATTGTTTTCTCAGCTTTTCTTTCTCTATATAAGTTCTCCATACCCAAACAGGAAAATTCAAGCTGCGATCGCCCCTCCCTTTAAGAATCCCAGTCTCGGTTACTTTCTTTCCTCACGAACTGTGAGTACTTTAATTAATTAATTTATTTATTTTCAATTTTTTTGTATCTACTATTACGTTTCATTTATTATTGATGTTACTTCACTTCAAGTAATTAAAAAATGTCACTCTCATTTTTGTCTCCATTAGTAGCATTGTTAATTGTGTTAAGATCAAAGTTGAAATTTGAAAAAAAGAAAGAATATACATTTCACCGCCTTTTCTCATTTCTTATTCCATTTACTATCCAAATCCATAATTCAGTCTAAGTCTGTGTTTAGGGTAGGGATTTGAAAAGGAAAAGAGAAAAAAAAAGGTGTGAAATTAGTTATATTTTATTTATATTTCATTTTTTCTGTTTCGCTTTCCAAATCATGAATTAAACACAGTGGGCTCATGTTCCACTAACTTTAAATTTATACCACACACTCACTCTCGAGTAGAATTTGGGATAAAATTTCATAGTTGATAGCATTTTTGTTACCAATATGATATGTATGGTGAGGATTGGTATTTTATATGATTGGTTCGGCCTGTTTCAATAAAATTATGCTAAAACAAACCAAAACTATTCCTTGTGTTCCAATTAAAGTAAGGTCGGTTACGTGAATCATTTTTTGCCATTTTATTCTATTAAGGACTATATGCTCCATTAAATTAAATAAATACATATCTTTTTTTTAGTAGCGCATCCCATTTTAGTTTAGGTCTCCCCTCACCCATCACTTAACAAAAAAAAAAAAGAAAAAGGGAAAAAAAAAATGATAGTGGCTCTGGTGACAGCAGCCTGTGTGCTGGTGGTGGTGGTGGCATTGGAGGTGATCATGCCAATGGTGGAGGTGATGAAAACATCATTGGTTTTTTTGTTGGTGAGGATGATGGTGTTTTGCAGGTTTTTGGATGCAGGCGGATTCGGCATGCTTATAGTTAATTCCTACAGGTCCATAGCTGAACAGAGTTTATGATTTTATTTATTTCTCTATGAAACCTGAAAATTTGAAAATACTATTCAATGGACTTTATTTGTTTGCCACACTTCACCTAAAAAGAAGGATGTGTCATTGCGTAGAGAAGATGTTTTGTCATGTTAGATGAAAATGAAGATATAAACGAAATAATGTTTTCTACAGGAACATATCTTTTATACATAGTACAAGAGCATGAGGAGAAATTTGTTGTCTTTGAAATTAGATTCTCGCTGAAGAGTTAGTTCCTTTTGTAAAGTTTGCTTGCAAAATTTACAAAGATACCAACTATAGTTATTATTACTTCCTTTGCCTTGATGATAATCTTGGAAAGTCGTTAGGATTTGTCTGTTTTGATTCTGATGCCATAGATCTGGAATTTGAGCATGTCTTAGCTTCTAACATTCTTCAATGAGAAGAAACTGCAATTATCCCACTATGCATGGATATACTTGGTGTTCTCCTTTGTAATCCTTTTATAACAGTTAAAATATTTGTTGACTGTTGTACAGGATTTCTCCTCATATTTTCAAATCCAGGATCAAAGCTTTTACGATAACCTGTGATCCAGTATGAGTTACCTGAGCAACGTAAGATCCTACTTCAATTTTTCTTTTTCTTTTTTTGTTTGGTGTTTCCCGAAGTCAATTGATCTTTCCAAGGATTATTTATTCATTTCTGATACTCATAGAGTACGCTTTCAAATGCAGGGTGAAAGTATTCAGCAGACTGATGTTGGTATGCTTTTCTTTTCCCTATCATGTCCTTTCTTTCCTTGACATACTGCAAGATTTTGGCAATACAAAAAGAACAATTTTCTCTATGTTATTTTGGCTTTTATCTTTATTGGCTTTACCATTTTATATAGAGGCTTCAAACTTTCAGTTAGCTGTAACTATGGTATGTGGCTCACATGTGGAATGTCTGTTTAAAAGTTAACCTGTGTGGATTTAGACTAATGCATTCCTTCCTTTCCTGACTCTCCTTCCTTCCTCTTCTGTTTGATCTAGCAAAAATAAGAAATGGAGACACTATTTTACCAATGTATAATTATGTGTTTACGGATGCCATACATATGTGTGTATATCTATATATATTTAGTGGTAGAGAATAGCTTCTGTTGATATAATAATCACAGATGAGAGATGAAAGATGATATGGATGCATATAATTTTTTTTCCATGTTGCTAGTTTCAGGATTTGAATTTTATAGTTGCACATTTTTTGGAATACAGTAACAAAACAAATTATCTGCCTAACTTTAACCATTAGTACTATTACTGCTTCTGTTATCATTACTACATACTACGAAATGAGAAGGTTTTATGTTCGCAAATCCTGCATAATTGATCTTTAGAGTCAATATGGAACTGAGGATAAGAAGATAAAATAATTCCTAGAGACTCATAGAAGTGATGCACATAAGGTCCCATTGAGTTAAGGGTAAATTACATGAGTAGTCCCTACATTTTCCCCCTTGTGTCATTTTGATCCCTACACTTTCAATTGACTCAATTTTGCCTCCTAATTTTAGATTTTGTGTCAATTTATATTTTGATTGTGAAGGAAAAGATATTGGTGTACTAAAGCTGGTTAATGTGTGCTTTGGATTCATTTTCAGGAGCAGTAGTACAGAGTGGAAGAGAAATTTTATTGCAGGTAAATGCTAATGATGACCTATTTTAACTTCACTAGAAAATAGGTAGAAATTCACCTGTGGTTCATTGTCCAAATTATTTTTTGACTCATATTGAGTTAGAGTGGCTGTTACCATGTCTAGGATTTTCCGAGTTAGTTGGAAAAAAAGAAGAAGATGAAGTTGTGGATTCTGTGAGCTCTCACAAGGGTGTCATTACATTCAGTTTCATCATAGTATATTTTACTTCTCAATTCTTGAATAATGCTTAAGTTTGTTCAGCTGACTGATGATTTGCTTAACAGGCTTTTAACTGGGAGTCTCACAAACATGATTGGTGGAGAAATTTAGACAACAAGGTTCCTGATATTGCAAAATCTGGGTTTACATCGGCGTGGTTACCACCAGCAACTCATTCCTTTGCACCCGAAGGTTGGAACTTGGAAGAACATTTCACTTTAGAACTCAAACTAATGTTTTATATTTCTGTATACGCTTAATCTTTCTTTTCTTTTTTTTTTGGACTCTTCCCTTCCATAACAGGATACCTTCCTCAAAATCTGTATTCTCTCAATTCTTCATATGGCTCTGAACACCTTTTAAAAGCTTTACTTCAAAAGATGAAGCAATACAAAGTTAGAGCAATGGCTGACATAGTGATCAATCACCGTGTTGGAACTACCAAAGGGCATGGTGGAATGTATAACCGTTATGATGGAATTCAGTTATCTTGGGATGAACGTGCTGTTACATCTTGTACTGGTGGATTGGTAAGGCTAGTTATTGTAGTAAACTTCTTTTCAGTCATGCTAAGAAAATTTTGGATGTTACGGATGGAATCGATTTAATTTGTCGACAAGTTGCTCAATAGTTTTATTTGAAATTAATTCTCATAAAAACTGCTGTAGAATTAGCCACCCTACCTAAGTGTCAGTAAAAATTATGCTTATTCCCAATCGACAGGGATTAAACCACAATTCAAACCAAACAATTGAACAAGAGTAACCAGGCAACTGTGTAATTAATTCAAATGCCTCAAAGGAATGAGGACTTCTCTGGAACAATTGACAGTTATAAAGTAAACAGAGTAAACAAAAAGTAATTTCAAAAGTTAAACTACTGAAGTTCACAATAGTTTACAAATTACATTAATGAACTACTCTATTTCGAAAGAGAAACTACTCCTAAATTATGCTAAGTCTAAAACTAGTTCTTTTGGTGGTTGTTGATCTCCTTCCTTGCAAAATCCATGGCTTTTATATCTTCTCCCTTCTTTTCTGGCCCATGATCATATGACTTTGAATCTGCAATTGCCCCTACCTCAGCTACTTCTGTAACTGCTTTTTTACTCCAAGGCTTTCAAACTCCTCCAAATCTTTAACTCTCTTTGTCGAGCTACTCTCCCTTAATGATGCCACGTGTCCCTCAACACTTTGGACCTCTGATCGACAGAGCCAAGCCCTTATTCTGTACTTGATCACTTTTGCAATAACCCACTAAGTCTATGACTCAGCCTAGTAATTGCTCCATCACTTGGACCACTTGCTGCACTTGATCCATTCTTTTGATGCCATCTATCGCTTTAACTAATAAAAGACTCTCACTTTGACCATCTGGTTGATCCACCTGTCACCATCTGGTTGATCCACCTGTCAACAGGAATCTGACAAAAATGGAGGCAAAAAATGGCCCCTTGTTTAAGTTAAAAATGATTTTAACTTAAACAAATCCCTTTCTTGAGCCCAGGCGGACACATACTTAATCCAAATAAACCCAAATAATGGGCTCAACGTAAACTACAAAAGCTCCAACTCTTCACCTTCAACTTCAGCAATTCTTCACATTTCTCTGTCGAAATAATTCTCCTCCATGATGTCACATATCCCTCAAAATTCTGAGCATTATATCGACAAAAACATAGCTCCATTTCACAATCATGACTTCACACCAATCAACCCACTAAGTCAACAATTGTTTAATAACTGCTTCATGACTACTTTCAATAATTCATGCACTCAAACAATTATTTCATGCTTTGTGTCTCTTTGATCAAATGAAAGACTATTACTTTGACTTTATTGCCATGTGTTATCATTCAATCGATCCACCTATCGACAGGAAATTTACGAAAATGGGTGCAAACACTAACTTTTGGAAAATGTCTCAGTAGAATTGTTTAATCTCTTGAGCACCCATTACCAGCCCCCTCCATGTTTGTGCAAATATGCTTGAAAAGACACATGAATGGGACGTTCAGATGTATTCCTTTGCATGACTTGGCCATAATGTTTAATTTTTTATGTTCATCAATGTTTATACATGTTAATCTATCTTCCAGGGTAATAAAAGCACTGGGGACAACTTCCATGGGGTTCCAAATATTGACCATACCCAACACTTTGTTCGAAAAGATCTAATTGGGTGGCTAAAATGGCTTCGCAATACAGTTGGCTTCCAAGATTTTCGTTTTGATTTTGCCAGAGGGTAATTTTTTTATGAAGTTCTACTGTTTTTCCTTTCTGTTCTTTCTTTTGTCCTGCCAATACGAGGTGCTGGTAGGCGTGTACGAAGTACAGATCTAAGCTTCAGTGTGATTCGCCCGAAGTGGCTGCCTTAGATGTTAACTTATGTTCTCATGATTGGCAGCCCAAACTTTTACCATGGCACCAAGAAATGAACCCTGTAATTTTTTTTTTTTAATTGCATCCATCTTCATAAAATTTCATTTTACTCATCATTCATCTTAATCTTTGATTTAGGTATTCAGCAAATTATGTGAAGGAATACATTGAAGGTGCAAGCCTGTATTTTCTGTTGGCGAATATTGGGATTCTTGCAATTACAATGGTCAACGCTTGGAATACAACCAAGGTCTTATACTTCTACGTTCTTTGCACAATTCAGTTCATGGCATAAATATCAAGGAAAATAAGCTGCAGTCCAAGTTGATAATTCTAATAATCTGCGTCAGAATGAGTCAATACTGAAAAAACTAAAAACCCCCCGAGATATTGATTTGAGATTATATTTCAATCTTAGCAAACAATGAACAATCCCAATCAAAAAATCAACAACAAAAAATTGGCACAACAATATAACATGGAAAAAATCACAATTGGAGAACCTCCAATTGTAAAAAACTACAAGCCAAAACCACAAAACAATCCACTAAGAAGAGAAAGGAATTACGCACGAGAACCCTCAATTACCTAGCAAATCCACACCCGAATTGAACCGAACCCAATGCGCCTCTTCTACCACCGTCTTTACCTCGGAATTGTTTTGCCCAACATTGAATCCACAACGCCGATATCGAATCCACGACGATGAGTCACTCCGGAATCCATCAAAATTTCAAGCCCAAGTTCCCCGGAATTCACCGAAGAACACCTCTCTCTTTTGTGAATGAAATAATAAAAAACAAGCCCCTTGATGATGTCAAAGTGAAACTCATAGGTCCATCGATCGCTCTCAAATCATCAAGGAAGCCAATATATAAAAAACCTTGGTAGCTCTCCTCTCACAGAATTTGGACGGGTTAAACCCTAAATATAGCAAACAACACATTTTATACTAAACAGAGCCACGAAGACCGCTGGAGTGCACACTTTACCGCTCGAGCGCAACATCTACCACTTGAGCGGTAAAACTTGTCTCCCAGAAGTGCAGAACGTAGATAGAGATACTAGATGAACCACTTCACCGCTCGAGCGCACAAATGACCGCTCAAGCGATCAAATAACTTTGACTTCTTTTTGGCTTCGGGGGTGCTTCCCCTCAACCCCGCTTGGGTGCTACCCTGGACCTGCTAGGAAGTGGCAAGCAAGGAATGCTCAAGATAAGGAATGTCATCACAAACTCCTCTACACAAGCACAATTCGGGTTGGATTCGCATCTAAACACTCACACAGCCTCACTAAAACAAGAGCGAATAAAATTTCAACTAAAAAGAGTTTTGCCAAATGGGATTACCAATTACAAAAACCTAACAAATACTTTTTTTTTTAAAGAACAAAAAAAAATAGAAGAAGAAGCAATGCCAAGACATTGATTGTGAGTGTGGCATGTAGTATCTCGTGCTGTAATGGTAGAAAGATCTTTCCTGAAGTTTTTGTCCTCTGGCATATCTATGTGAACTATGAATGCTTGTATTCACACTTGCTGAGATGGTTATCAGATCTCTTCTTGTAAAGCAAAATGGCTACCTTCAACACACTAATTTGGAGCACCATATTAGTTTTTTTTTTATTTTTTATAACTCGGTATCCGGCCCACTAGACTGACTAATCTGGGGGACCAATCCCACCGTCCACTAGTGGAGGGCTCAATTGAAGCGGAGGCAAAGTCCCGTATGGACCAGTTCACCATATTAGTTAGCTTGGTTTTAACTAATGTCTTTTCATGAGGATCAGTTTGTTCCCTTTGACATTTACGTTTGACAATATTAGATTTTTCATGTCTTTTTATGTATTAAACCTTTAGTAATGAATTCGAAACTGCATCCTTACTTTGTGCTCTTTCTTCTATATATTATGCTTTTTCCATGAATTTAAGACTGCACTATTACTGCAAGAGTAGAGATGGTTTGATATTTCCCATTAATTCGCATCAACTAGTTAGCTTACCCTTACCCTATTGACTAGAAACATCCATGATATAGTTTTTACTTGTTGGATAGATTTGACAATATCTTTCTCTGTTCTCTTTTTATAATGTCTTTCACTGGTTGACAAGTATTTCAATTTGTTATTAAGGCAAAAATATTAATCTCAGCTTTTTGATCCTATATATATTTATATCATTCCCTTTTTGTCAATAATTCCACATGCAGATAGTCATAGGCAACGGATTGTCAATTGGATTGATGGCACAGGGCAGCTTTCAACTGCATTTGACTTCACAACAAAGGGAATTCTTCAGGTATTTTCTGGGAGACATTTTGTGGATATAAATCTATTTTCTCTTTCAAAGAATTCCAGCAGGTGGTTTTCTCAATGTGGCAAGCATATATTTATAAGGGGGAATATCAAAAAAGTGGAAACATGTTAAAATAATTTGAAATTCATGCAAGTACAAGTGGCTCATGCACTAATTTGTGCAAAAAAATGTTATACTCTCATGCATTTGAAATTATTTTTCCATCTTTCCATTTTTTTGATATTTCCACTATTTATAATAACATTATCATATGACTTATCAAAAAAAATAAAAATAACATTATCATATGAGTAGTCTTTTCAACTTTTATTGACTATCCGGTTTGATGCACTATGCCATGTTCATTTGCCCTAAACTCCTGGTGTGTTTTAATAGTGAATTTAGGTCTTGTTAATTCAGTTATCAATATATTGGCTATTTCACGGAATGTGATCCTTCTTTTTATCATTAATTTATGTATATCACTATGCAGGAAGCGGTGAAGGGAGAATTCTGGCGTCTGCGTGATCATCAAGGAAAACCACCTGGAGTGATGGGATGGTGGCCTTCAAGGGCTGTCACTTTCCTTGATAACCATGATACGGGCTCCACCCAAGTAAAATTTCCTTAATTTTTTTACAATAGTTGGTACAGATGGCTCTGATAGTATTGCTAGGATCATTGTTTTTTGTTCTCATGCAGGCATCCATGCATGAATTTTAATGCTTTCTGTTTGATTGCCCAACCTGATTTATCCCAACCAGATCATTATTTTACTTTTTTGAACTCTTTTTCTCAAATAATGGACTTCCAGAAAGAAAAGAAGAGATTACTCCGCAAGATCTATTGGCTTTTTTCTTTTTTAATTAGTGGATTAATATTAAAATGGATTGCCAGTTGACAAACAATCAGGTCATAGGTGATCAAAATTACACCGGATAATTTTTTGGGTTTAATATTTGAATGCTGGATGTGAATCCTTTGCACTTGCCTAGCATAAAAGTAATTCTCATATGTTTGTTATTTTGTACTAGTTGTTTTAGAATCAAGCATACTGTCCTTGCATAGCTAGCCATTTACTCCTGGTTGTTCAACTCTTGCAGGCTCATTGGCCATTTCCCTCGCATCATATTATGGAGGTAATTAAAATTTTCCGAGTCTTGGATTGTCTGCCCGCATATACCTCTAGCACACATTTGAGTTTGTTTTGATGAAGCTAGAGTCACATGTATAATTGAAAGATTGTTCTATTTGTAACATCTTTAGTCTTAGTTTCAAGCAATGGTATTTCTTCAGGGGGTTTTAACATCTTTTTCAATCCTGGTCCATTGATAACATTTGATTATTGAATTATGAGCCTAAATTATGATGAGATAGAATGGCCATGTTTTGGGAACAAATTGGCTCTGTTTTACACAACGTAGGATATAAAAATGTATGAATTGTTGTTTTATTGCATTATGTTTGATGAATGAGACTTCTACAGCTTTTCATCAATTAATTTCTCGGCCATTGATTTATGAATCACTTCCATTCTTTCACTTGTACAAACTGCAGCTGCTAAATCACTTCAAGCTGGTTCTTCATTTGCTCAAATTTGGAGAACCCTTTTCCATCTTTCAGCTATTTACTTTGTGAGTTCTGACATTATTATCATTCTCCAGGGCTATGCATATATACTCACACATCCGGGGATACCAACAGTTTTTTACGACCATTTTTATGATTGGGGCAACTCCATTCATGACCAAATTGCGAAGCTGGTATGTCAGTTAACTTCTACTATCCCATTGATTTGGCATTCTTGAGCTGTTATTGATGTTCTTGAGTAAATATGCAGATGGAAATTCGGAAGAAACAAGACATTAACAGCCGATCATCTATTACCATTTTCGAAGCACAGCCAAATCTCTACTCTGCTATTATTGGGGAGAAAGTGTGCATGAAGATCGGTGATGGTTCGTGGTGCCCAGCTGGCAGGGAGTGGAAACTTGCCGCTTGTGGCAACAGATATGCAGTATGGCACAAGTGATGCACATTTAGAAGTTTCCCGGGCCTCAATGTGTGTTTTATTTTTGAGTATTATGTTGTTTTTCTTTCTATTTTTAGGAGGGAATAGGGGGTGTTAGGTTGAGTGCCTCCTACATTGTGAAATAAATATGGTTTTAATAAAGTTTCCAATTCTAAATTTGCTGGGTGAAATTATTTTTTGTGAGCTTGTAGTCTTGATATCTCAATGTAGGGCTGGGTAAACATCCGACCGACCTGCCCAATCCAACCTCAAATGAACGGCTTCGATGCAACAGGCGGGTGGGTCTATCAATTTTTAGAAAGCCGGGTTTTAGTCGGATGGCAAATATACACACTTCAATTTGCGAAACCCAATCTGATTGTACGGAATTAAGATTTTTCATAAACATTGATACGCCACATCACATCACACAAATTTAATCACAACTACATAATCTCATTCGGGATAGATATGAGTAGGTATATAGAATTATCATTTTAGAAAAGCAAAACCCTCACTCATTTAGTTAAAAAAATTAGAATTTTTTTTTTTGGTAATATTAGATCTGTTTAATCTTCCAACTCGTCCGCTCTATCTTCTTTTTTTTTCTTTTCTTTTTTAAAGTAAAAAAATTAATGTGATATTTAATTTTTTTAACTAATGATAAACTAACAGAATTTTTTAGTGTACATTGCACACCATCTCATTCGGGATAGATAAAGGTAGGTACATAGAATTATTATTTTAGAAAAGCAAAACCCTTCACTCGTTTAGTTTAAAAAATTAGAATTTTTTTTTTTTTTTTTTGGGGTAATATTAGATCTGTTTAATCTTCCAACCCATCTGCTCTCTCTCTTTTCTTTTTTTTCTTAAGTAAAAAAATTAATGTGATATTTAATTTTTTTAACGAATGATAAATAAATAGAAAATTTTTCGGTGTGCATTGCACATCATATGCAACTTTATACAAAATTATATAAGTTTTCATGAATTTATTTAAGTGATTTTAGAAAAATGCATAAATTTAATACAAATTTATGTAATCACGTAAGTTTTAATGAACTTATGGAAATTTATGTTCAATTTATATATTTTTTTATGATCATTTATATAAATCTGTGAAACTTACGTAATTTATATAGAGTTGCATAGGTTAACTTATGGTTCATTTGGCATGCTCCTCGGGATTAAAATAATTATATAAGATAAAAATAGATATTTTAGTTAAATAGGACAAAATATTACATCTAATCTATAATTATTTCATTTTTTTTCTAAAAAAAACTAAAAATTTATCCCAAATAAATTTTTTTAATTCCACACTAATATAACTAAAAAATTAAAAAAACAACTTACATTCCAAACGAGTTCGTAAACTGGTTTTGGAGTTCCAAACAGCTCCTCACCAATAATAAATCTGAAAACGCAGAATTAAGTCAATGATTCAATCATAGCTCTGACAGAAAACTCAAGATTGCCAACTGGTTCTGATACCCTCAACGAGAGGGACAAGGAGAGACTGAATGAGAGAAAAAGGATAAGGTGTGAGAGATAAGATAAAGAGAGAACAATGTGGAACAGAGTCCATAGAAGATACTAGGGCCAATTTAAAAATTAAATAAAATAATACTACAGGGTTTAAGTTTTGTAACATAATTTTTAATTTAAATTATTTATCTATTTTTACTAAATAAATTAATAAAAAAGAATATTTTAATCATTAAACTCAATATAAATATATATATAAGATGTTTAATATTCTTTTTCATTGAGTTTAATGGCCACATTAAATATGACTAAAATATTATTTTTCTATCGATTTTACTTAATAAAAATACACAAATAGTTAGATTAAAAATAAATAAAAAATTTAAAATTTAAATTAATAAAATTAAAAACTTAAAATTTAATTTGTTATAAGGGTGAAAACTTAAATTTATTTATTTATTTTTGTGTAATTCTCCAAGGTGGTACTACTACGTGAGATTTTGATTTTTTTTTGTTCTTTCTTTTGATGTTTCAAATTAATTTCCAGAATTAATTACACTCCGTTTGGATGGAGTTTGGTGAAAAAACAAAAAAAAATATTACGAGAATAGAAAACTCCTTCATTTGTTTGGATGATTAAGTGTTGAGAAATAGTAAGAAATGACGAGAGATGGTGAGAAAATGATTCTCACCAAACTTATGTTTTGTTTCTCACCAAAAGTAGTGAGAAAAGAATTAGGTTTAATAAAAACTTTTTAAAATACTAAAATTATCCTTATGAAAAAACTTAACTTATTAATATGAAAGGTTATTTTGATAAAATAAAATATAACACTTTCTTCTTCTTCTTTTTCTTTTTTTTTTTTTTTTTACTCTATTCAAACAAAATAAGTGAAAAATCACATTATTTTTTTTATTCATCCAAATATAATAATAAAAAATCATAATTATTTCTTTTCTCACCTCATCTCACTATTCAAACAGAGTGTTAATAGGTATGGTGTAGGGGTGTAAAAATGGTCCGCAACCCGTGGGTGGCCCAAAGCCCAAGATGGGCCCAGCCCGTTTAGGACCGAGCCCAGCCCGAGCCCTTGAGCTAGGGCCTAGGCCATTGTTTTGAAACCCGGCTCATGGGCCCGACCCGTGGGCCAACCCATCGGGCCGCTTAAGGCCCACTTTGAGGCCGGCTTGAAGCCCGGCCCGCCCAAGACCCAGTGTATTTTTTAATGAAAAATAATAAAATTTTGGTTAAAAAAAAATTTTAAAAAACAAAAAAAATGGTTAGGCCCACCCAAGGCCCGACCCATTGGCCCGTCCAAGACCCGAATACCCCTGGGCTTGGGCCTAGGCCTGGGCTTAATTTTTTGACACATGGGCCAGCCCAAAATTTGACGGGCGCTCGCGAGGCCCGACATGGACCTGACCTGGCCCAAGCCTAAGTGGGTCGGGCCAGGCCAGATTTACACCCCTAGTACGGTGGTAGGATAGATTTCAATACATAAATAAATGCCAACTCTTGGACTCTCCACCATAAATACAATCACCTTTCATGTTTTTGATGTCTGAATATCCAGACCACCCTACGTCGCACCTTGTCTGCAATCACCTTTCACATATCCATATTTCAAATAAATAAGAGCACTGTTATACATAATTTTTATTTTTTAAATGTTATTTTGTCACTTTTAAGCACAAAAAAATGAACTCATTATTATATAAATACACATAGAACTCATTTACTTATTTATAAAAGTATTTCTAATCATTCACTTTGTGTTTAAAAATTATTTTCAATCCTTTCATCAGTTGATGAAAGAGTCATTTTCAATTAAATTAAAAACTCATCAAATCTTTTATCAAATTTAAATTTGATAAAAATTTTAAAAGATGAACAATAATCAAATTGGATGAAAAGAAAATTTTGGGATAAGAGAGGAATTTCAAAAAAAAAGTTTTGATGAAAATTTGATAAAATGATAGAAAATTTACCCATAAATCCCATTTTGAGGAATGGTGATCCATTTAGTTCCAAGAATATTCTTATAAACCAATTAGTCCCATTGATTTTAGAAAGGCAAATTTAATATATTCTTTAAAAATTAGGTTTATAGTTAGGGAGATTAATTAGAAAATCATTTTTCAAGTATTTGTATCCTAATTAATCCATAAGATATTCTTGAATTCTAATAAATCCTATTATTTGAATATTTGATTTACCAAATCTTAATTCTCATATTTAAGGTATTTTATGAACATTTATATCCTTACAAGTATTTTTTGAACGTTAGCAATTTGGTGATGTTAATATTCATATTTTATGTGAATATTTACATTGACGTGTAAATGTTCACATTAATAGTATGAACATTCACATTGACGGTGTAATATTTACATCACGGAACATTCGCACTGTAAATGTGAATATTATTAGGGATATTTTGGTAATTATATTACTCATAGGACTTATTAGAATATAAAAAAATAATATGAACTAAATAAATTTAAGTAGGTAAAAAAGATTTATGAAAAAATGTCCTTTATAGTTATACTCTTATTTCTATTACGTTTCTTTATTTTTTGTTTTGCATTAGAAAGGTGAAATATACAAACATATTATTTTGTGGAATTCAGTTGAGAAAATCATGGATTGTTGTGGGTAAGATATGGACAATATGTAAATCAAAAACTCAAAAAGTTAGTAACCATAACAAATTTGATTGTTCACAAATTGTACATTTCGAAATTCCATATTTCAAATGTTTTGACACACCCACCCATGTAAGATCCACAATGGAATTTACATTTACAAGTGTTCTGTAAAATAGTTTGAAAACCCACACTACCATGGCTATCCAAGAGCATCCTTAATAGAACCCTTATATCCCTTGTTGCCTATATTTTAAGAGATTTGATGGCCTCTATATATTTCCAACAGCTCCCTTAAAATAGGAACTGCTACAGTGCCTCCTATTTGTAGAGAGTCACTATATATATAATTATTTTTTTTTTAGGGATTGTAGTCCACATTTATGATTTTTATTTTTTTAAAATTTATAATGAAAAATTATATTTTAATATAATAGAGAAAAAAATATAAAGTTTGTTAATAGAATAGAGAAAGAATAGGAAATCTGTTAAGAGAAGTAGATGAAAAAATAATTCTTAAAATAAAAAATGAATTTTTTAATAATATTTTAAGCTGGTAGGGATGCTCCAACATCATTATCCAAAATAACAACTATACAGTAGCAACAACTGTACATAGTAACCTCATATGAAAAATAAAAAATAAAAACACACATCAAACGTAAAAAACACACAAGATTACAAACCCACATAAACCATAGATGTTGGGAGTGCAAAAATTCACATTGAGGTGTCCCGCATTGTAATACAGTATGAGAACCCACATCACCATGAACATCTCAATTTCATTGTCCAATATTCCAACCACACATCATCAACACAATTCCACATTCAAAAACCAGTGTTACGTTCAAAAACAAAACCAAACCCAAATTCAAATTCATGGAATTATACATGATGAAACCCAAATACGAAGGCATTTTAGGTAACAGAGCAACGTTAATGCAATAGTAATTTCACATATAACGTTAATTACATTAACACAATAACATAAGGACGTTACTATTTCCTCATCGTTGATGTCAACAGTATATGTGTATTAACACTACGGGTCATTTGTGTTAACACGCTAACCCATGAGTCAACAATTCGAACCCCAAATAGGCCATTCTAAAACTACTGACACATTTACACAAGCGAAAGAAAACAAATCTTGAAATGTTAAGGTCTAACATTAGCATTAACACAACGACAACCAAATGAGTCCCAACTTCGAATATCTCATTCAGATAGAACAAAATATCCCAATACATTAAACCCACAACATCATACACTCCAGCAATGACACAAAAAAACCCACATGGCATACATGCATACGAAAAACAATCAAGAATTCAACTAGCACACATGAATCCAAACATGACATTCCACATTATGATTTTATAAAATCGAACATTACTTACCTTTCTGTCTCATTGTCATAAATCAAACATCCACTACATCTAATTATGCTTGTCCCAATCTAACGTTTCCAGAATGTAGGGCTTGTATTCCCAATTTTGATTGTGAAATCGGCGGCTAAGATCAACAATCTCTCGTTTTCATTCACATTTGTACAGATTTTTGAAGAAATTTGAATCACTGTTAACAGTGGGTTTGAGAATCTTTCCATTTGGTGTGGCGTGGGATTCGTTCAACAAAAGGTAAGAGTAGAAAAGTCTATAGTGTGCTTGGGCTAAATGTATAATTTCAACCAAATTTCTCCCTCAAATTAACATACACGCATGCCCTATTTGTGTAATTCACATTGAAATGAGACTTTTAGAATCATACAATAAAAAAAAGGACTAAAAAAGATTAAACAGTTTATAAGATTACTAAATAGAATTTATTGGTACTTCGCCTTCATATTATTAGAATAGTTTACATCAAATCAAATTTTTTACTCAAATTTAAAATCAAATTAAATGAAAAAAATGATAAAAAGTTGAAATGCTGAGGTGATAGAATACCGTATAAAATAGAATTATACAGAATATTTTTCAATAAATATTTAACCGTGATTGATCAATGAGGTGGACAAGTGTCTATGGAACACAATAAAATAATACAAAAAATATTTTTCACTAAATTTTTTTTTAAAAATTGGATAAATAATTTATAAGTTCTATTTGAAATACTTATACAAAATATGGTCCTATGAAAAAATTTATACTCAATAGGGGTTGTGATTTTCTTATAGACACATCTACCTCCAATCTTAATTAATTAATGATAATTATATATATGGAAAATCTAATATTACCATAAATTATGATAATATCTATATGGTAAGAAATTTGAAATTCAAAACAATCTAGGAAATCTAATATTACCATAGATTGTGATCATATTTATATGGTTGGAAATTTAAAATTCAAAATATAAATGTAACATGTAACATTTCAAACCCAATATGATATTCCCAAACCCAACATGACATTCCCATATGGTTCTGAAATTTAAAATAACTTGATTAATGGCAATATCATATATAAGAAATCTATTGTTACTATAGATTATGATCATATCTATTGGTTCGAAATTTGAAATTCAAAACATAAATGTAACCTGTAACATCCCAAACCCAATGTGACATTCTTATATGTTTCTCATGCCAAACCCAATGTAAATGTAACATGTAATATCTCAAACCCATCGTGACATTTCCATATGCTTCTCATCCCAAACCCAACGTGACATTCCAATACTCCACTATTAAATTATGAATAATGTAACCTCCTAAATGTAACATATAACATCCCAACCCAACCCATATATTGAACCACCATTACCTCCAACCTAGCGTAACTTCAACATCAAGCGATGAAATTTAATCCACATTCAATTACAAACCCAAATCTCCAATAATTTTGCGCAATGTACTGTGACATATATGTAAACACTGATTACAATAATGACACGATACACATTCAAACACATATACAACCAAACAAACACACGAATGTCATCTACTACATGGTATATGTGGATTAACGTTATACATTAAATGTAGGGCAAATTACACTTACAGTTCCTATAGTTTGGAACTCGTGTCACTTTGGTCCCTAACTTTTCAATTATGACACATTTGACCCTGAATTTTAAATCTTGTTCCAAATGAGAATTTCAAGGGCAAAATCGTCAATTTAATAAAATATAAACTAATTTGACAAAAATAAATGTCAAAAAAATATTTTTAATTTTTTAAAATTATTTTTATCCACTAATGATAAAATTATGTAAAATTGATAAAAATTAATAAAAATTACATGATTAATTTTTAAAAATTAATTTTAAATGTTTATCATCCAAACACATAATAAAAATTAATTTGGTAAAAATAAATGTCTAAAAGATTTATCAATTTTACATAATTTTATTTTTAGTAGGTAGAAATAATTTTTAAAAATTTAAAAATATTTGTTTGATATTTATTTTTGTCAAATTAATTTATATTTTATCAAATTGACGATTTTGCCCTTGAAAAATCTAATGATATCTTTAATTGTCCTTATTTGGAACAAGATTCAAAACTTAGGATCAAATGTGTCATAATTGAAAAGTCAGGGACCAAAGTGACACAAGCCCGAAACTATAGGGACTATTGGTGTAATTCACCCTTAAATGTAACATGCATCGTAACACGATCACCCAGGTCTCAATGTATAATTGCCATGCTACGACGTGGTTCACATTCGACATCCAATTAACAACCAAACCAAATATCCCCAACCCTACCCTTGAACTCATACACATCGAACATATCAAAATGCATCAACTATCACAATGTCAAATACACACATTTAATCAGAACATTGGTCAAAGTGTGTCTATCAATGAGTTAGTAGATTTTCAATGTCCTATTAAATATGAACAATCCACACTTCAACAAACAGTAACACACTTCAAAATAAATAAATAATACATCTTCCCCTCAACTGATTGGAGTCGAAATCTCAAGGAATTAACACACAACCCTCAAACTTCATCATATTATCGACCATATCCACATCCATTTAAACAACATTTTGAAAATGCACAAGAATCTCGTGATCAAGGCCAAAAAAACTCGCACGGTCGTTGCATGTAGACTTATTTTTCCTAAAAGCATTCCCAAACGTGATATGATGAATGAGAAAATAAAGTATAATATGGAAACAAATCAGAGGTATAATAGTACACTAATATCATTTATTTACAACTCATAGGATCTTATGGAATACATTCCTATTTAAATAGGATTTCAAACTCTAAAAGAATATTCATAGCACCCTTCACATTAAATAAGTCTTCCAAATAGGACTTACAAATAATTTTTCTAAAAAAAGAAAAAGAAAATCATTGAATGCAAATTTCAATGTTATACTTATCACATTTTTATACCATATTATATTTATCATCTTATTTATCAACATAACATTAGTGTAATAAGTCTCACTATTCATACATACCACCAATGTAGTGGTGACAATTAGACTAACACATATCATATAGTAAAATAATATGATAGAAATAGAAAATCAATATTCTTTAATTTTTTTTATTATCATTCCAAAAATACTTTTTACTCTCATATTACCTAAATATTTTAGCATTTGATGATCAATAATGCTAAAAGAATATTAGAAGAAACGATTGCTTTTCCTTATTATAAAATATTAGGGAAATGACGGAACAGTGGTGGCAAAAAAAAAAAAAATTATAAATCAGTGTTTAAGTTTATACATTTAAATAATTAAGCATTCGTTTAGCATGTCAGATTTTTTGATTTTTTGGTTATTTTAGCTACAGAAAGATAAAATAGTCTTTTTAACTCAATAAGACAAAATATCACACCTAAATCATAATCATTTCATTTTTTCTCTCGCAAAAGTTTAAAAGACTAAAAAGTTTATTCTAAACGAGACTTTTAGCCCCAAACTAAAATAACCAAAAAAATTAACTCACATCCCAAACGAATTCTAAAATGATATACTTTTTCACTAATTTGTAAAAAAAAAATTCCATATTTTATTTGTAAAAAAAAATAATTCTCCGTAAAATATTTAGCATATTATGTGTTAGTAAAGTCTCATCATTTATCTTTATAATTAATGAACGCATAAAATGGTAAATAAATATGACAAAAGGTATAATTATCATAATATTATTTAGGAGTTTTCTTAAGTGTGCAAGTGCACACCATGTGCCACTTACACAAAAAGTGTAAGTGTAAGGTGTAAGTATAAGTATAAGGTGTAAGTGTAAGGTGTAAGTGTAAGGTGTAAGGTGTAAGTGGGTTGCATATGGTGTGCAACCTAAAAAAAGGTGTAAGTGTAAGGTTTAATTTTTCACAAAAGGTGTAAGTGTAAGGTGTAAGTGTAAGGTATAAGGTGTAAGGTATAAGTTACACACCATAACCAAACCCTATTATTTAGTTACAATATTAGTTACAATATTATCTCGATAATGTTGCCGAGGAGTAGACAGACCCATCAGCTGAGGTTGAGCAGAATGAGAAAGCGGATTCTGAGAGCACCGAAACTGAAATGGGGGTAGTGCTGGCTTGTCTACTTTCAGATCCTCCGATCGTACAGAAGTGCTTGAGGGATAATTTCTCGGTGTCCATGATTGGGAATGAAACGGCTGCGAGCCCACCTTCAAGCATTTTGGATGCATCCATCGCACCCTCTCTCATCTGGCAGTACGAGGAGGGATTTTTGTCAAGCAGTACCGGGTCAGGTAGTGAGCCGGAATCTGATTCCACTGAGTCTGTGGAGTCGGAATCAGGTTCCAGCTCGTTTGAGTCTGAGTCCAATATTCCTGGGGGTGACAACCTGGATGCCACAGTCCTATCTAGGTCGTCTTTTTCTTTCTCTTTTGAGTCTGTTGTAATAGAGGAATCAGACGATTTGGAAATGCTTAATGAGAATGGAATGGCTGTGGCTTCTGAGTACTTTTCTGTGCCTTTGATTTACTGTATTAATCAGGACTTTCAAAATTTTGATGAAAACGACGAGGAAGAAATTCCTTCGGTTTTACAACGTTTAATTGATCAAGAGCAGGAGAGATTTGTTAAACCTTTAGTTGATGAAATCACTACAGTTAATATTGGTATTGAGAAGGACCCGCGGCTGGTCCAGATCGGGTCCACGTTGTCTTCGAAGGAATACGAGCGCTTAGTCGCTTTATTAAAAGATTTCAAAGATGTTTTCGCGTGGTCCTACGAAGACATGCCTGGAATCGATCCTGAGATTGTACAGCACCGGATCTCTCTTGACCCTGAGGCCCGACCCGTTAAACAGAAACTCATAAGGATCCGCCCGGACTGGGCTCTCAAGATTAAAGAAGAGGTCACCAAGCAAATTGACACAGGGTTCCTGCTGGTATCTGAGTACCCAACTTGGTTGGCCAACATCGTTCCGGTGCCGAAGAAGGATGGCAGGATCCGGGTATGCGTGGATTTCAGGGATTTGAACAGAGCCAGTCCGAAGGACGACTTTCCTTTACCGCATATCGACGAGTTAGTGGACTTTATAGCGGGCATGCTTTGCTTTCGTTCATGGATGGCTTTTCGGGCTACAACCAGATTGTAATGGCACCCGAAGACTGGGAGAAGACTGCTTTCACCACCCCGTGGGGGACCTACTATTACAGAGTGATGCCATTTGGGTTGAAGAATGCTGGAGCCACATATCAACGGGCCGCAACCACGATATTGCACGACATGATCCACAAAGAGGTTGAGGTGTACGTGGACGACATGATCGTCAAGTCCAAAGAAAGAGAGGGCCACTACACCGCCTTGCAAAAGTTCTTCCAAAGGATCAGAGAATTCCGGTTGCGGCTGAATCCTCAGAAGTGTACGTTCCGTGTTACAGCAGGGAAAATACTGGGGTTCTTGATTACATAGAGAGGTATCGAAGTCGACCCTTCCAAAATCAAGGCCATCTTAGAAATGCCACCACCGAGGACTGAAAAGGAGGTGAGAGGCTTTCTGGGTAAAGTGCAATTCATAAGACGGTTTATCTCAAAACTAACCTTGACTTGTGAACTACTTTTTGGTCTCCTGAAGAAAGGAAAGAAGTTCCAATGGGACGGCTGATGCCAAGCTGCTTTTGAACAGATCAAGGAATACTTACAGAACCCACCTGTGTTGTCACCGCCTGAGCCGGGGAAACCGTTGATTTTGTACCTTTCAGTAACTGAAGCTACAATGGGCTGCATGCTTGCGCAAGAGTCTGAGGACAAGGTGGAGAGAGCTATCTACTACCTGAGCAAGAAGATGTTGGATTACGAGACCCGCTACACTCCATTCGAGAAGGCTTGTTTGGCCTTGGTATGGGTTACCAAGAAACTGCGACACTACCTGTTAGTTCACTCTGTAATGTTGGTTTCGAGATTAGATCCCATCAAATATCTCTTTGAGAAACCGGCACTTACGGGTAGGCTAGCTCGTTGGTTGCTTCTGCTTTCCGAATTCGATCTGAAATATGTGACGCGCAAGTCAATAAAGGGGAGAGCAGTAGCAGAATTCTTAGCCGATCACCCGATGGACGGGGATGAAGCAGTTGAGTACTTATTCCCAGATGAGGCCATTCTACATGTCGAAGAAGAATTTTGGACGATGTACTTTGACGGAGCGTCAAACCAATACGAGTATGGGATAGGAGTGTTGCTGATAGCACCCGACAATTCCCGTATCCCTCTAGCATTCAAACTCCGGTTCAAAGTCTCGAACAACGAAGCAGAGTATAAGACATGCATTGCCGGTCTAGAAGCAGCCCTAGAACTAGGGGCAAAACGGTTGGACGTCATTGGGGACTCGAACCTTGTTGTGTCTCAAGCAAAAGAAGATTGGAAAGTCAAAGAAGAAAAGATGAGAATCTACCACCAGACCTTGGACTTGCTGATTCCTCGGTTTGAGAAGCTGAACTTCGCTCATCTACTAAGAGAGAACAACAGGTTCGCAGATTCACTAGCAACTCTATCTTCCATGATAGACATCCCTTTTGGAGTTCGGATGCATCCGATCATCATCAACTAGAAATTTGCGCCGGCTTATGAGCTGATTGCACCATAGACGAAGCACAAAATAAAAACCCTTGGTATTACGATGTCTGGAACTTCTTGGAGAAAGAGGCGTACCCACCAGGGGTAAATGCCAAGGATAAAAGGGCAATTAGAAGAATGGCTCCTCAGTTCATCATCTGCGGAGGTAAATTGTACAAGAGAGGTCATCTGGGAATGCATAAGCTGTGTGTTGATGCTGA